>JUFY01020160.1:21493-31828 GCA_001855655.1 Leptopilina clavipes | reverse complement strand
TATAGATATAAATATAAATATAATACATAATATAATACAATATATCTTCCTCCATTACAAAAAGATACTGCCACCACTGTAATAATGTATTATATTGTATATTATTATATTATAATATTATAATATTATAATATTATAATAATATATTAATAAAGCAAATAAACGAATAAATTCTGTCTGTAATAATTATCGATTAATTCTTAATGACAAATTAATTATTTTAATCAATATAATTCATATAAGTAAATTAAATATTGAATAAGTTTAATTTGTTTGTAATATTACGTTTCATATATTATATTTTAATATTTCCAAATTAACGTTAATATCTTCATTTAGTGAAAACACAAACTGGCTAGCATTACATTAGTGTTGCACTAATTTAAAAAAAGAATTAATTATCATTGATTGATATGCAATGCTATTAAAAAAGTGGTCGCACATGTGCAGTGGTGTTGGTTTCTTTTTTCTTTTTCACAGACTCATTGTCAGTCAATTTAGAAGTACATAAAAATGTAAAAATAGTTATAAAGCGGAGCATGTTCTGATAGACGGAATCGCTTTTCCTTGGACTTATAAACTGATAACCAGTATAGTCAACGTAAAACTGTTAATGGTTAAAAAAAATTTTCCTAAAGGGATATTTATATTTCCAAATAGTAATTTGATTTAGCTTTTTTATTTATTTATTTATATATATATATTTTTTTTCTTAAACAAGTGCTGACAAGTGACAACTTTTCAGGATTAATTGACTGACTTTTAGTCAAATTTTACTAAGTAAAGTTTGACTGACTTTCAGCCAACTTAGACTGACTTTTGATGGGATTTTATTGAGTCAAGTATGTCTGACTTCTAGTAAACTTTGACTGACTTCTAGCCAAGTTTTTCTAAGTCAAGTTTGACTGACTTTTAGATACGCTTTAGTGAATTTAGTTTGACTGATTCTAGCAAAGTTTGACTGACTTTTAGCCAAGTTTTACTAAGTCAAGTTTGACTGACTTTTGATGGAATTTAATTGAGTCAAGTTTGACTGACTTTTAGATACGCTTTCCTGAATTTAGTTTGACTAATTCTAGCAAAGTTTGACTGAATTTTAGCCAACTTAGCCTGATTTTTAATGGTATTTTATTGAGTCAAGTTTGACTGATTCTAGCAAAGTTTGACTGACTTTTAGCCAAGTTTTACTAAGTCAAGTTTGACTGACTTTTGATGGAATTTAATTGAGTCAAGTTTGACTGACTTTTAGATACGCTTTCCTGAATTTAGTTTGACTAATTCTAGCAAAGTTTGACTGAATTTTAGCCAACTTAGACTGATTTTTAATAGTATTTTATTGAGTCAAGTATGACTGAGTTCTAGTAAACTTTGCCTGATTTTTATCCAAGTTTTACTAAGTCAAGTTTGACTGACTTTTGACAAGATTTTATTGAGTCAACTTTGACTGACTTCTAGCAAACTTTGAATGACTTTTAGCCAAGTTTTACTAAGTCAAGTTTGACTCGCATTCAGACATCTTTGACTAGTTTTAAGTTAAATATTATTGCACCTAGTTTGACTGAGTTTTAGTTACGTTTGTCTGAGTTCAGTTTGACTGACTTTTAGTTAATGGAAATTCGTTTGTCTGACTTTCAGACAACTTTGACTGGCTTTCAGTTAAGTTTTTACTGACTTTCAGCCAACTTTAACTGATTTTCAGTTATGTTTCACAGAGTCAAGTTTGACTGACATTAAATTAAATTTCCCTGACCTTCAATAATTGCAAGTAACTTTCAAAATTAGATAATAAATTAGAAATATAGTAGGATGATATGATAACTCGCATGAAAATGTTAAAGAAAAAAAAAATTTGTGTAACGTTTTCTAGTACTGATTTAAATATTGAAAAATCGAAAACGTTAACTGAATTTGAAAGTAACTCTCGTTTAAGATAAAGAATGGCGATCGGGGACTTAAAGAGAGTTTTTGATACACAAGAAAGAGGAGGAGGTAGAGGAGGAGGGGGGGGGGGGGTTAGAAGGAAAATGGTAGGGACAAGAGAAAGGAAGAGAGGGACAAGCAATGTGCATGATTGCCAACCCGGAAGAGACTCTTCAAGCGAAGCTGTTCAGGTCTTGGGGTGCGCCGACCGAGCGACCGAGCCTCGGAGAAAGTAATCGCCAACCCACGCCACGGTTGGGAACATACACCTTGTCTTCCAACTTTCAGTGGTTCTCAAAAAGAATTTAAAAAAAAAAAAGAATAAATAAATAAACAAAAAACCCCATTTCTTTTCCTACTTCGAAAGTCATTCATTAATTATCCGGTCTTTCAAAATTCGTTCGACTTTTAAAGAAAATTATTTTAGAACCTTTTAAATTTAAATAAATTATAATTTAAAATTAAATTTTATTTTTTTATTACATATTTCATTTTATTCTCTTATTTATTTATTTCTAATAATAAATTAATCTTTCAGTTAATAGTAATATTGTGTTATTATATTTCAATATTAATATAATCATTTATTTATTTATATTTATAATATTTTATATTAATATAACAATTTATTAATTTGTTTGTATTGATATAGTAATTTGTTTATTGTTTTTTATATTGATATAATAATTTATTTATTTATATTTATAATATTTTATATTAATATAACAATTTATTAATTTGTTTATATTGATATAACAATTTATTAATTTGTTTGTATTGATATAGTAATTTGTTTATTGTTTTTTATATTAATATAACAATTTATTAATTTGTTTGTATTGAGATAGTAATTTGTTTATTGTTATTGATATTGATATAATAATTTGTTTATTTATATTTATACTAATATATTAATTTGTTTATTTATATTTATACTAATATACTAATTTATTATTTATATTTATACTAATATACTAATTTGTTTATTGATATTTACCTTCATATAATAATTTGTTTATTTATATTTTACTAATAAAAATATTTATTTATTTATTTATTTATATTTACATTAACACATTTAATATTATTTTTACTCAAAAATACAATTATACGAAATTCAATAATTTTCTATTTTTACTCTTCCCTAATTTTTTTTTTTTGGCTAAATTGCTCTATTCGCGCTTTTGCTTCCTGAATTGATAAAAATCATAAATTGCACCATCTGGAGAAATTGGCCACAGTCGGCTGAATTGGCAAACAATGATAATGATCTGGGAAATAAAAGAAACAAAAAAAAAATAATACAATATCATTATCACTTTGGCATAAAATTTATTAAAGCGTATAAGAAGAAGAGGGTAGGGGCGGGAGGGGGGTTTATCGTAGAGGAAAACATATAGTATTCTATTTTTTTCCACAGTGGCTGATGCTTGTAATTTATATATATAAAGTTCCTTAATATATGCAATTAAGCATAAAGGAAAGTGAGTGAAATAAATGCATGCACTAATTGTGATGCCGCAAAGTTGGGCTTGCGAGCATTGTACCGATTATTGTGTATATATATACGTATGTATGCACTACCCCATTCAACTGTCAGAGTTAAAAGAGTAAATGTATATATATAAACACTCTGTACAATAACCGTAAGTTAACGGCTATAAAGCAGCGTTGCGCGCTGGATGAGCACGCTGTGCGCTGAAAGTGAAAACGATTCGCATCCGAACTAGGAGAAGTCGCGCTCGCTTCACTTGCACTATAGTAGCGTCTTTGATTATATTTCCCTTCTTTCGATGATTTGCGGAAATCATGCACCAAGTTCAATGACTCTTTCGCGCACGGTAGGACACTTTTATTTTTCATTTTCACCTGCCTATTCTCTACCTGAGAAACTTTCATTCCTTTTCGTTTAACCATTTTCAAATTCAGTTTGTAATTTATTTACTTAGGTATTTATTTTATTTTTATTTTTCTATTTCATTTGTTTCTATATTTTAATAATTTTATTTATTGTGTTTTTTTTTAATTCATTTATTTTATTTTTTTATTTTTATTATTACTAATAAATAATAATTAATACTAATAATTACTATTACTAATAATAGTATATAATAATAATTACTGATACTAATAATTTTCATTTTGTTAATAATAATTATTATTTACTGAATTAGAAAATAATAATTTATTAATATTATCATTAACAGTGTAATTATTTACTGTATAAGTAAACCTAATACAAGGAAGAATCTCTTATAGTCCTTCCATTTATTTTTCTTATTAGCAATGAGCTTTCTTGCCATCTGTCGGAGGCGTCATAGAATTAAATTGATTGGCGCGAAATTCAAAGTGAATGAAAGAAAAAAGTGAACTGAGTAAAAGTAAATCAATTTGAAATTCGTGCAATTGTAATTCTGCAAATTTCTAACAGAAGGCGTCAAAACTGACTAAAAGTCAGTCAAATTTTACTTAGTAAAACTTAACTAAAAGGCAATAAATCTTACGTAAAAGCCAGTCAAAGTTTGCTGTAAGTCGATCAAATTAAACTCAGTAAAATTTATTATTCAAAATTCTGTCAAACTTGTCTTAGTTAAACTTAAGTAAAAGTGAGTAACATTATTGAGTAACATTACTGAGCAAAATGTTTGTAAAATACTTACAAAATTAAAAAACACAATGTACTCAGCATAGAAAAATATTCAATAACTTGATCCTTACCTGAAACAGAAAAAATAACGAAAATGTTAATTAAAGTACAAATTAATTTATTAAATATTTTATATCAAAAATAATGTTTAAAAACAAAATATAAATTCTATAAAAGTTGCTATTTCTTTTTATTTTCTCTCCTCAGTTTCCCTTTTACAAATGAAAAAAAAATTCCTGAGAAGATATTTCTCAACCCATAAATTTATTTTTCAACTTATTATTGAGTAATTACAGTTTTATTTGACCCGTAATTAAATAAAATTTACAATTTATCCATGCTAATGAAAAAATAATCATCTATTGAAGTTTAAATCATTCACAATACATCACTATAAGCTATCAGAAAACCTCAAATGAATAAATTCCAGGATGTCTGATTAAAATCTTCTTTATCTACTGACAGGCGGCTTTGCAATGTTTATATTTTAATATTATTAATGTTTAAAAATTAAAAAAAAAATTATTTATTAAAAACATTAAATGAAACTTAATTTTCGATTTGTATTCCATTTCAATAAGTTTTTAAATTTTATTTTCGCATTTTAAAAATAGAAATATTAAAATTTTTTTGTTAAAAATAAATCAGTTTTTATTTTTAACTTACAAAAAGGGAAAAAAGAAAGTAAAAATATCAGTTTCTGTTGAAAGCCGATTGTGATACGAAAATGATTGTATAAAGTTTGGATTTAACGACACGTTTACACCCACGTGTTTTTACTTTTTAAATGTATGTGAGAGTTCTCGCGCGAGCGCTTGTGTGTGTTTTAAACTACATGCGTTTGTAGTTGGAGGTTATGGTAGGTCACGTGCCCCCAACGGCACCCGCGCATAAAAGTGGGAAGGGGGCACACACTGTCAGACTTTATGCGGCTTCGTTTAGGCCTCGGATTAAACTCGGCCTTCATCAGGGTCAGGTTATGGTCACTGGGCCACGGACTTTCGGAAAAACAAATCGCCGTGATTAGCTCTCAAGTAAAAAAATATTTTACCCTCAGCCACTATAAAAGAAATTTATTTACTTATCAGTCTCTCCACTTTAACAAAACAAAAAAAAACAAAAAAAAACAAAAAAAAAAAAGAATTATTAATTGAATCGCCTTCAAAAATTTCCCGCCTAGTGCGAATAAATTTTGTTCCTGATTTCTTCATTCAAATATCAAATTCTAAACACTTTTTTTTAATTTTCAAGCATTATTAATTTTATTTTTTTATTATTTATTTTTATTTATAATTATTATTATACTATTAATGTTATTATTAATAATTAATAAATTATTTTTTTACTAGGGAAGTATAAATTTTGGTAATTTTTATTGCAGTTGCGTAACATTTACCATACAAACGTGGAAATTTTTCTGCAAGTAATGTAAAATTTACTATACGATCTTGTAATTTTAATTCAGTTCTTGTAAAAATTACTACACGATCTTCAGGATTTCTCTGAAATAAATTTAAATTTACTATATAGCATTCTAAATTTTCCAACCGTATGGTAAATTCTACTAGAATAAAGAAAAGTTCTGTAATCTTTACTAAAATAATGTCAAATTAACTCCATTTTACCTAATTAAATAATTGTTTATTATAAAAATTAATTTAGAAATTATTTAATTTGAAAATTGTTTAAGTTAAAAATTGTTTAATGTAAAAATTCTTTAATTTGAAAATTGTTTAATTAAAATATTGTTTTATTTAGAAATTGTTTAATTAAAATATTGTTTTATTTAGAAATTCGTTTATTTAAGAATTATTTAATTTGGAAATTTGTTTATTTAGGAATTGTTTAATTTACGAGTTCGTTTAATTTAGAAATTGTTTAATTTGGAAATATTTTATTTAAGAATTGCGGACAAAATTTAGAAAAAAAACGAGTTATATAAATAGAATGCAATAAATAATTATTGAACAATAAAAGATTTCTTCGGTCAATTAACGAATTTATTGGGTGTGAAATTTTTGGACCACGTATGACCTCGTGATGGTCCTAAATGAGAGTCGCATAATGATTGGGGGGGTACACACCCATCAAACTAGAATTATTGCACACGTAACATTGTTATAATGAGTCGAATAGTTCAATTTGATCGTTCTATTTTTATAGGAGCATTTATTACGAAGACAATAATGTGCGTGGTGAGTGGGAGGCAGGACGGGTGAGGCATATGTGTTTGCTCCTCCTTTCATTGTAAAACGACTCACTCAAAAGCCCTGATGTTCACCTTTGTATCCAATAAAATGTCCAAGATAATGACAATAACAAATAAAAAAAATAATAAAAATAATAACAAACAAAAATATAACAAAAAAGTAATTCAAAAAAATAATAAAAAATGACAAAAAAATTTTTTTTTAATATGAAAAAACAGAAAAAAAATAATAATAAAAGACATAATAATTATCATTGTTATATTAATTTTTATAAATATTTGAAGCGTAAAAACTTATTTTTTTTAAGAGCGTAACAAATAGATAAAAGATCATCTGCAAATTTTTGTATCCTATTAGCTTAATTATTATTATTTAATAATAAATAAATTATTTATTATTATTTAATAATTAATTATTATTATCATATAAAATTATTAACAATAGAAAAAAAGATGGTCTAAATTTTTTTTTGGCCTATTGGCTCAATTATTATTACTTAATTAACAATAAATAAATTATTTATTATTATTTAATACTCATTTATTATTATTATTATTATTTGTATTATTATTATTATTATTATTATTATTATTATTATTATAATTATTATTTATTTTATTATTATGAATATTATTATTATTATTGTGTTAATTTATCCATTCTTATTTATTCAAGTTTAGAAATAATAGTTAAATTTTCAATCCAACAAAAGATGAATATTACATAATAATATATGAAAATTTATGAACAAATGTGGAAAAAAAATAGAATTCAAAGAGAAGCTTTGAAATAAAATTGTGTTAGAGGTCTATGTGCGTGTGATTAGGTCGTTGTGCATGGATAGTGTGTAACAGGGCTAACGGAGTTAAGTGACTTCATCTATCCGCCAATAAACGTCGTTCAGCGCGATCAAAATGCTAAAAACGCGTTCAGCGTGAAATTGGCTCTCGTGTATACGCCGTTTCACGCACATATCTATACGCAACCAATACTATCTTTTTCAATATCAATAAGAAAGCTTTCATCCTTTTTTTTCACCTTTTCTTAATACGATAATCATGCGTATGTATATATACATATAGAAAGTTGTTCTTGCGCTCGCCGGTCATATCAAATAGAATTGCGAATATAAACACATTTACACTTCTTCATTATTGCCGCATATTGGGAATTTTTTTTTGATTTTTTCAATTTAATATACCCGTTTACACGCGATATTGCCTCTGGGCTTGAAAGCTTAACCTGTTTTTGCGGACCATTGATAGAAATAATTGGAGGGCGGAATTTCAAGTTGAGTGAGTGTCTATACATAATAAATATATCGAGTCAAATAGAGGCAATTGACTAAAAAATATTTTCAAGGAGAAATTGTTCGATTTTTTAGGAGAATTATTAAAAGTGCGTGTGATTCTATAGTCTGACGATAGTGTCATTTAAATATTAAAATATTGCCCATTGTTTTTGGTTGAAAAATGAACCAGAATTTTTATCGCCAATATTGAGCCAGGTTTGTAAATGTAGACTTTGCATTGGATTAATGCTTGTTGCCAATGTTAAGCCAAGACTGCTAATGTAGCCTACGAATTGCTTGGTATGTTTCTACATTCGCAATCGTGGGTCAATATTGGCTCAAATTTGGCAAATGAATATTAGACAAACTTTTATTGCCAATATTGAGCCAAGATTTGCCAATAACGGAAAAACCAATACCAAGGAATCGAATTTAAAATTTAAATACAGGACCAAGGTAATAAATTTTGATAAATATTGGATCAATTTTTTTGCCAATATTGGCCCAAGTTTGGAAATGTAACCTTGGTATTATCCAAGGTTAGAACCAACTATTATCGTCAATATTGGACCAAGATTGAGAATATAGTCTAGAAATTGCTTGATATGTTTCTATATTCGTAATCTTGGGCCAATATTGGCAGAATGTTTGGGTAAATAGTAAATATTGGACCAATATTGAGCCAATGCTGCGAATGTAGAAACCAATGCGAAGAATATCGAATTTAAATAGAGAACCAAGATGCGAAATTTGGCTAAATATTGGAGAAATATTTTTGCCAATATTGGCCCAAGTTTGTGAATATGTAACCTTGGCATTGGACCAAGTATCATCGATAATATTGGACCGAGGTTGTGAACATAGCCTAGAAACTTGCTTCACTTGTTTCTACATTCGCAATCTTGGCTCAACATTGGCTAAAGATTTGGCTAAATATTGGTCCAAAATTGGACCAATGCTGCGAATGTAGAAACAAAAAAAAATGACAAAAGTCTTGAAATTTAAATAAAGGACCAACATTGGTACAAAATTTGGCTAGACACTGCAACAATTTTTTTGCCAATATTGGCCCAAGTTTGCAAACGTAAACTTATCATTGTTTACCATTTTACCAACCCTTATTCGTCAATATTGAGCCAAGGCTGCTAATGTAGTCTAAAATTAATTGCATGGCATTTGTTTCCACATTCGCAATCTTGGCCCAATATTGGCGACAATATTGTCCCGATCTCGGTAACGAGGCTTTCAAGATTGCACTTTTGCCTATGTTTATATGTAATTAAAATTTTCAAAACTCCATCGATTGTAAAATTTCTTTTTCTTTTTTAGAAAATTGTTCATGAAATGAGAGAAACATATGTCAAGAAAATGATAAGCAGGACATTTAAATTTAACGAATATGGTAGTTACATTTGCAATTCCTACTACCTCGACCCTCACCATTTGGAAATATTTTATTCATGTCGCATTATAACAACTTTGGACTTCTCCTCAAGTTAGATACTTGTGACTTCTGTGCACTTTTTACGCTGTTTTCCTTTTTGATTTTTAAGATTGAAAAATTTATCTCAACAATATTTTTGCGAAATTAAAAAAAAATTTTTTCCTTTTTATTCTTTCATTAAAAACAAATTAGTAGAAAAGAAAAAAGTGACAATAATTTTTCTTAGCAAAAAAAAAAAAAAAAACGAAACAATTTATTATAAATCACAATTTGACAAATTTTTCACTTTACTTTCAATTTTCAAATAGTTTATCAAAAATATTTTCTAATTAATCTTTGAAAATAATTCAATGAATGATCGATTGTTCTAATCAAAAGTATATATATGATATTTTATCGATTATACAAAGCACAATAGATAATATTGTGTCGTATTTATCTTGAAAACAGATAAAAAAAATACGACGAAATGTGGACTTATAATAATTATAATAATAATTTATTTGTAGTAAGAAGTAATAGCCCAACGGTAGATAATAATTATTATTAATTAAATAA
Source organism: Leptopilina clavipes (assembly GCA_001855655.1). Lineage (NCBI taxonomy): Eukaryota > Metazoa > Arthropoda > Insecta > Hymenoptera > Figitidae > Leptopilina > Leptopilina clavipes. The sequence continues at coordinate 21,758 of JUFY01020160.1, read as the reverse complement.
TAATTATTATTTAAATAATAATAATTAGTAATAATAAAAATCATTATCAAAGGGTTAATGAAGGCAAATATTCAAAAATTTTGCAAATTGGAAGGATTCAATAACCATTTTGAGACAAAGGTTTGGAAAAATTTTGAATTAAAATGATCGGGAGAGTTTTTTGAAACTAAACTCAATTTTTTTGCTTCAAGAGGAAATGAAACTTAATTGTTAGTAATTTAATTCTTTTTCATCAAACGTTTGACGATTAATTTTGAACAAAAAA
>JUFY01020160.1:5387-16937 GCA_001855655.1 Leptopilina clavipes | reverse complement strand
GCATACGAGAAACATCTGAATTTTAGAAACCACCTTAACAAACATTTAACGGATGTTAACATCGGGAAAATATTTAGTATTGAAAAACCGTCTGCAGGATCACGATCAGATCAAAGTAATCTGAATTCCAGCTTTAAAAATTGGACCAAAGAACCTAAAGTTGCGTTCGAACTATCTTCTAAGTTCAAAACACTAAAAAAATGATGCATCAAAATTTTCCCAAAATCTATAATCGCTGAGTCCAAGTATCTTTAAAATATACTCCAATCATCTAGATAATGATCCATCTAGCTAATTTGCAGTAGGTTTCCGCGAAAATTTCTAAAATTCTCAAACTTTAGCAGAACAATCCGATGTTTAGAACAACCCTAACAAACATTTAACGGATGACAACATCAGACAGATGTTTACTACCATTAAACGGTTTTTAAAATTTCCTGTTTATGAAATATCGGGCATGAAAGACTTTGTCAAGGACCTGACAATCCCCCATATGGAGAATTTGGAATATAATTTAAAAATCCGTACCATTTATGTACATTGGATGTTGTCTCCAGAGATGTTGGTACTGATTCCAACGGGAACTGGCGCTGTCGGAATGAATTGATGGCAGGGGTGCGTGAACTTGGTGGGCGTGTGATGTTGGCGGAAGTGGCGGTGGTGGTGGTTGTGATTGTTGTTGATGGGCCGGCGCAACAACGATATGAGGATGGGGTTGTGGACCAGAAGGCTGATGCTGTTGTGGATGATGCGCCTGATGCAACACTCCCGGTACCGGAGGCGGCGCCAATTGCTGATACTCCATAGCGCAACTCATCCGGTTCCTTCACTACTGCATTTAGCAAAAAAAAAAAAACAAAAAAAATTGACAAAAAAATGCAAAAAAAAAAGAAACCGAGTCAACCTTGTTTCGCTACACAGACTCAAAACAACACTGTCTCACAAAAAAATCACCTTTTCCTCCTAAACTCCCCAATGTGTCCGCGAAACGTACACTTGAACGGTTTCCAAATCAACCCCTTTGTCAAGTACAAAATGCGCACCAGAGGGGGATGTATATCGATTACACTTTTTTTTTCTTCTTTTTCTTCTTCTCCAGGATTTCTGATTTTGGAAACAACTCGATACTGACGTCGAGAGGTTCCCTGTTCTGGTGCTCGTGCTTCTTAATTCCCAACGACCTTGAATAATCAAGATTCCTTCAAATCACTATTCAAAACAAAATTCCCAAGTGATTGGATGAATTAATCTATCCTTAGGATCATTATCGAATTAGAATCCTTGATTTTTTCGCTCCTTGTGACATTGACAGAATTAGGAATCAAGTCTCCAAAATTGATTTTCAATATTTCACAGAATCACAAAATTCCACTAACACAACAAACACTGAACATCCTTTGAGAACCAAGAAGAATCCTTTTTTTGGAAAACAAACTCAATGAGCCGGATTTACAAAAAAATTGTCAACCGGATTTTTTTTGACTAATGTCTCCAATTCTTCTTGGCTTTTGGTGAAAAGAAACAATAAAAAAAACACGTTGTCGTGAAAGACGCGCGCAGGCACGACGTCGTCGTCGTCACGACTGTCAAAAACTTGAGCGAAGTTATCGTGACGGAACACGCGCGGAATGGTGCGTCATTGTCATTGGTTGGGGGACAAAAAAAAAAAAGTGGCGGGATTTTAATTGTGTTTAGCGATTGTATTCGTGGGGGGAGGGTGAGAGGGGGAATGGAAAATTGAAAGGAAGAGGGAATTTTGAGGGGGAGATGACTGAAGGTGTCTAAGGACGTCGCTTGAGGAAATTTTTTTTTTTTTTTTTCCTATTCAGATTCTTCAAAGGATCTTTATTATATTGAGAACGTGTCTCGAACGCGCGACGTCCGAAAAGACACTGCGCGCCGCGGGATCGCGAGGAGAGCTCTCCGCGAGTCTAACCTAACCCTACTCGTCAGTCCGCCCCCAACCCCCCACTGGCGGCGCCGTTACACGTTCCCCTCTCACACACTGCTCCTCAATGTGACTTCCCACAATCTCCCGTGTGTCTGGTTTTCTCTCTCTCTCACGATTTTATCTGCGCCTTTCTGTCTGAGGCACGATACCAAGCTGACACTGGTGAACCAATCCCCCTTGTACCGATCATCGCGATTCATGATGGGCTTCCGCGTTGCCCAAGAATTGGTCGCGGGGATTCCGGAAACACTAGTACTCTACATTTATTTCGTCCGCCAGGAACTGAATTTCATATTATTTTCTAAGGCTCTTTTTTTTCTTCTTCAATGATTTCAATAATTTTCCTTTTATGTTCATTCAAGGAAAAATAAATATTTTCAATTCGAAGAATGATTGAAAAAAATTTTTACTGTTTACAAAAAGGGAAACACTCCAAGGGAGTAAAATTTTTGTCTTTGAATATAATTTCTTCCTTGGGAGAGAAATTTTCACTCCAGAGAGTGTCTATTTCGAAGGAGTGAATTTCACTCCTGAAGTTTAATTTAGTTTCCTTGGGATAAATTTTTTACTCCACATAGAAAATAAGTTAAGAAGAATAAATTTTATTATCTGTGGAGAGAATGTAAAAAGATTTCACTCCAAAAAAATAGTAGAATGCAAAGAGTAATTTTTACTCTTTTTTTTTTATTATGCGAGAGAATATAAAAAGATTTTGATGGAAAATTTTACTCCTGAAAAAGTGAAAAAACTACCCCGATAGAAAAATTCCACTCTTGGAATGTAGTTTAATATTTCCCAGAAGTTTATTTTAATTCTAGAAAGAGATTTATTGCCAAGGAGTAAATTTCACTAACGGGAGTGAATTTAAATACATTTTAGAGTGAAATTTAACTGCGGAAAAAAGAGTAAAATCCTATCCTTTCCAAGGAGTGGATTTTTCTCTCTTCTTGGAATCCAGAACGAGTGAAAACAAGCAATTATTTCTTCACAAAATTATTAAAGATCTAAATTTGCAACTAAACAATTTTTTTTCCTTTAGAAAATAAAAAAAACACCGTTTAATTACACAATAAGGTTTTACTTTCAAGAACTCGAAATTAATTACTGTTATCCTCTAGCCTTGAGATAGACTAAAATAAAATCAAGTATATAAAACAAAAAAGTGGAAAAATAATTGTTTCCATTTAATTGTCATTTGATATAAATAATATCAACAATTACAATATCAAAACAATTACATGTTTTCTATAGATAGATATACATAAAACCTTTCACTCCAACGGTAGAAATTTTAGGAGTGACAAATCTCGTTTGTTTTTTTTTAATCAATACAGTGTCTTACAGTCCTTGAAAAATTTTCTCGATCTACTTTTTTTCCAAAACTTTTTTAATAAAGAGACAGAGCTTGAGTCAATCTTTTTTCTTTGTTTTGTTTCCTAAATTAACGGTACATATTTATTGTCTCTTGGGATAAAATTGAAAGCGGATAAAATCGAAAGTGTCTGGGGCTATAATGCCTGGCGAAATACAAAAAAGAGAGAGTTGGGGCGAATTCAGTCGATTTTACTTTTAAAATTCAACTCGTATTAAAAAACTTCAATAACATGAGTTTTATATTTCAAGAAGGACAGGAACTTTTTTTTGTTTTTTAAATAAAAAAATAAGTATTATTATTATTTTTTTTTTAATGACAATTACTTTTTCCGTACTTTATAAAAGCAAATTTTGGTTATTTTTTTTCTGTAGAACTTAAGAAACAATTTTTCCTAATTTAAAGCCAAATTTATAAATAATGTCAAGGTAAAAAAAATCAATATTTGGATTTGGTAATCGATGTTTTAGAATTCACTGTAAAAAAAGGATACGAGCTAGAAAATAAGGAGTTCGGCCTCCGGTTAAAAAAATAAACAAAAGGTAAGAGAGTCTTTACTAAATTCTCAGATAAACGAAGATGCCTTTTTGTTTTTTTTTCTTTTTTGCAAATTGTAAGCGAGGTCGAGAAAGAGAGAGAGAGAGAGAAGTTCAGGTTGATTTCTGGGTTTGGAGACGAAAGGAGAACCGATTCAATCAGTGAAACCGGTCCTGAACTAATCCTGCTTTCGTGAACGCGGAAATAGCTCAAAAAGTTCGTTTCTCGCAAAAAAAAAAAAATAAATAAATAAATAAAAAGGCGGAAAAAAATATTACTCCTCCTCTATTGTTTAAAAATATACTTTCTCTCGACTTAGAAATAGAAAAAATTTTTTTTAATAAATAAAGAAAAAATATATATAATTAATTAATGATTATGGAGTTGTAAATAAATAAATAATCGAATATACTAATATACTATGTATAAACAATATAATATTAATTTATTTTAATATTATTTATTGCATTTTTTATAATAAAAGTATATTTTGTACCAAAATGGGCTTTTTGGTCCATCAATATATTAATAAATAAATAAATTATTTATGTGTATGTTGCAATCAATATTTACCTACATTTGGAAAAAGAACTTTCTTTTCATTTAAAAGAGAAAAAAATTTTGTTGACATTTCAGATTATAAAAGCTACGCACAGAATAAAAGTAATATCTTATAAGAAAAAGTAACATTTTATTGCCGCCGCCGTGCTATTACTTCATATTATATTTTTAAAATACTTTCTACTTTTTCCAACTAGACAAAATTCCACCTTAATATAAAAAAACATACACATACACACACATTGAAACCGTATTTCTTTAATTAATTTTCCCTTTTTCTTATTCTTCAAACTTGAAATAAATAAACTAAATGGAAAATTATTAGAATATTTTATTTTCCAAACACGCAATTTTCTCCCTGAAAATTCAAGATTTTTTTTCTTCCCTTCTTTTTGTCGAATTAAATCTCTCTATCAATTTCCTGATTTATAAAGGTTAAGAGAAAGAAAGAAAGAAAGAAAAAAAATAAAGAAAAATAAAACCAAAGTGGTTCTTTTAAATGGTCGCGCGGGGACGGAAAAAGAGTATCCGGCAACCTGTTGATTCTGCCCCTTTCACTCCACGATTTCAGCTTATAACTTGCAAGTCGAGAGTCAATTTATACGTATTATTCACGAGAGGAGAAAAAAAGGTGGAGGCAAAATCTAGATTACAATAAAATGATACGAAACGATTACGAAAAAGGGTCAAATTGTAGAGATTTTTGCGTTATTTTAATTAAAAAATTTCTTTTTTGTTTTAAAATAACTAGAAATTGTGAGTAAAATAACTTTTGAAATTGTGTCAATTGTCCCTATGAGTGAGTCAACTGATCATCAACTGCCCCTCACACAGGAAGAATTGAAAAAAATGCCAAAAATTCTCCATATCCGGAGACAAATAATTTCTTAGGATCGATTTTATTGATTTTTGTCAACTGTCCCTTGTGTCAACTGTCCCTAGTATTTCCTTTTTTTAAATACGATATTCCAATCATTTAAAATACTTTCTCCTAAATTCGTATCATTCAATTTCCAAGATAGACTCTGTCAAAAATTCTCTCTAGTCGAGGAACATAATTTCTTACAATGAATTTTATTGTTTTGTACCAACTGTCTCCATATTTTTCTTTTACCCAAAAATACAAATTATTATTTTCTAAATCGGAACCATTTAACTTTTAAAATTAACTGTATAAAAAATGTCATTTTTGTATCAACCGTCCCGCGTGTCAACTGTCCCTATTTTCTATTCTATTATCTCTATTTTTTCTTGACCTATTTTCAAAAGAACAAATTACTTTCTAAATATGAACCGCTTAATTTCTAAAATCAACTTTAACTTTTATTTATTGATTCAACTGTCCCGCGTGTCAACTGTCCCTATTTTCTTCCTATTACCAAAAATACAAATTACTTTATAATTCTGAATCATTCAATTGCAAAAATTAACCGTATCTGGAATATTATTTTTAATTCAACTGTCCTTGTGTCAACTGTCCCCAGCTTCCACGAAATCTTATTTTAAGTGACTGGAAAAATCAAATTATAATAATTTCAACTTTCTCGTCTCAAAAAAAGCATAAAATGAATATTCTAATCCTAATTCTTCATTTTCAGACAAAGGTGAAAGAAAAAAGGAAAATGATTTTCCCCCCACAAATATAATAAGTATAAATACAAAACAGAAAAGAATTTTTATCGGTTCGCCAACGTTCAAGTTTCAAGAAAAAAAAGAGAAAGAAAGAAAGAAAGAAAGAAAAAGTCACCAAGAGATGAAAAAGGCAATCCAAACGCATATACAAGCCTATAAATCTCGAACGAGTTTTGGCCCAATTTACGTGAGATGAAAAGTGGGTCGAACGCGAACGTAGGAAGTGGCATCGCTTCATTTTGGTGCGGTTAAAGAAGAGACGGTGCCAGAATCGAATTAAAAAATGATCACGGACCTCAGCCTAAAGAGGATATAAATATTTTTCACAGAGAGCGCACAATATACATGTATAAAAAAAAAGAGGAAGGTAAAAGGATGAAAGAAAAGAAAAGAAAAAAAAAATTAGTCGGTTGTTCTGCGGTTGGCCATCGGTGTGAGAACTACAACGAACGAGGCATTTCACTAGGAGGTGAAAGTTGCCGAAAGTGGTTCCTTCAACTCTTTTCTGGTTCCAAGTCCAATGAGTGAGTGAGTGGTCAAAAATTGTTGCTCAACTCAACATTGTGCGTCGCATCGCATGCTATACGGTATCTTTTGTCGAATTTCACTATGATCGCTTGACTGACTTTTTTCTTTTTTCCTTCTTTTTTTTTTAAGTCATCGTCCCTCGAATTCCGGTTTCACGCGATTCCACGATTCGACAACTTGTACCTCTCTTGCTCTTTAGAGAAAGCGAAACGTTTCTTTGCGACGCGGAACCGCTGATACGCATTTAATAAGCGACTATATATATTAATTTACTTGTTTATTTATTTATTTATTTCAATTTATTAAAAAATGTATATATTAATAATAATTATTAATAATAATAATTAATAATCATTAATAATAATATAATATTAATAGTAACAATATTAATAAACTATAATAAATAAACTAACAAATAAACAAAATTTAATTAATAAATATTAATATTGTTACTATTAATATTTATTAATTAAATTTTGTTTATTTGTTAGTTTATTATTAATATTGATAATAATTAATAATAACAATATTATGACTATATTAATAAGAATATTATGATTATAAATTAAAAAAAAAAATAGCAGTTAGGAAGATTCGAACCCCAGCCTTCAAGTATCAAAATCCAGTACGGTAACCATTCACCTATCTCGCACTTATTAATATTATATTAATATTAGTATTATAATAATACTAAAATCATATTAATATAAATATGATTATTATAAAAACCTTTTCTTCCTTTTTACTGTCGTCGGAAAACCAGTTATAAGTTAAATATTTCACACTGGAAAATTATTAGGAAGAAGTGTAACGGACTTTTTTTACCTTAAGTTAAATTATATAGAAGTAAAAAATTTTTTTTTCTTCTACTTGCACTTTATAGGGGAAATATTTAGAGAAATTGTTCTTATTTATTGCTCGGCAACTCATCATAAACTTACACGACTTTCAGTGGTGGAAATAAACTTGAAAATACGTGAATATAGACATATGGGCAACGGTAACAGTTGCATATAATGTGAGGACAAAATATATTTCTCCCCTGAAGCAAAATAATAATCGATTAAAATTTTTAAATTATTATTCTCCTTTTCCAACTATTTTTTTTTTTTTTTGAAACATGCAGACAGTTTTTTTTGAAAAAAAATTTTGTTATTAATACATCATGGAATTTTTCGTTATAAAATTCACAACAATTATTATAAACAATTTGCAAGCAATAATAGTTGTTGTATGGAATTTTCTATTGACTATATAAATTATAAATAACAAATTCCATTGACATTCTTATATATTTGAATTAAAAGAAAGAAATTCTTGATAAACATTTATTTCTCAAAAAGAAAAAGAAATACGTTGACTGTAAAAATTTTTCGAATTCTTCGCTTTGTCGAAGTTATTAGAAATAGGGAGAAAGTAATTTTCTATACCTGAGACAAATTTTAACAATTTTTTTTTCTCATAAAAAGATTAATTCAAAATTTTTTTTGATAAAAAAATATTTTTTTTAGGTAAAAAATTTCTGTTAAATTCAAAATTAATTTCAATTTGGAAAATTGAAATTTTTTTGAAATTTTAAAAAATGCTAATATTTGTATTATTAATTATTATTAATATATTATTAATATATTAATAAAGTAATAAATAAATGAGAAAATTTCAGTTTGAAAAATTGATTTCAGTTTCATTTTTCTAGATGAAATTCGATTCTTTGATAAATTTTCGTCATGTTTAATGAAATTAAACCTCCAATATTTCTTTATTTATAAATAAAGTGAAACCTATAAAATATTGTTTCGTTGCTTTTTTTTTCTTTTCTTAAACATCAAGCCATATAATCTCAATTCCAATCAACGCACAGAAATTCCACTTTCACTTCGGCACCTTCAAAAAACCCAAATCACTTTCATCTCTCACTGGTCGTTAATTACCAAAAATTTCATTGAAATTTATACGAAAATTTTCATCAGGCAATTGGAACAATTTTTAATGAATTTTTGGTATAAATTAATATAGGTATTAATTATGCGACACTTACTACAAGCTACAATATATAGTTTATAATTATTTAACTACAGAAATACATTTCCCAAAATTTATTATATATACCACTGAAAAAAAATTTACTTGTTTCAAATAACCGAAAACTTGAACCAAATTAATTATTTATTTATTTAAATAAAAAAAAAATACTGTAAATGAGTCAATAATTTCTGTATTTGAATCGAATAAATTTTTTTTCCTATGTAATAATGTAATATAATATAATATAATAAAAAAATAAATAAACAAAAAACAAAATATTATTCTTATATTATTATAAACATATTACATTATATATAATATAATCGTACGGTAAATTGATGAGAGAGATACGATTCACAAGTAGATACGAAATCACTGCACTGCACAGATTCATTCTGTCATGTCACGTTTACGTATGGAAAGGTCGCGGAATGAAGTTCGCAAATGGTATTTACCGAAAGGCATAATTAATAAGCGGTTGTAATTCCTTGGTTCGTGATGGGACTACATATATATGTGTATAATGCCGAGAGCGGGCAAAAATTTGTAATATACTCGCAAAAGGAAATTTATCTTAATTCCTCAGTAAATCCAGATTGTCAAATATTATGTAAAATGCTAAACGTTAGTCTTCGAGTTGATTGACATACACGTTACCAATGTGATGATACCTTACTTTATACTTTTATGACGCAGAAAAAAAAATGATTTACGCTTTTTTTGCAAAATATAAGCAAAAAAAAAAAAAAAATAACCATCACAATAATTATTACTATACTTTTAAGTTGTATATTATCAAAAATTCCAAATAAAGATTTTATACCCAAAATATTATTGTAACAAATTCACAATATTTTCACCTTTCTTTCAATATTGGAAATAAAATAATATTTTAATATTTTTACTTTTGAAGAAAATAAAAATTTGCCTACTTTACTTTTGACTGAAATAAAATTTTACCTGGTTTAAATTTTGTGGTAAAATATCTTTAAAAGAAATTTTCGATTTAAAATTAATTCAATTGGCAAAAATCGCATTTGCGAATAAATCAATAAATCTTAAACAAAACTCATTAAGAATTAAAATAGTGGGTGTAAATAATCAAGTTCTCAAGAAAAAAAAAGAAAGAACGCATATAAAATCAGAGCACCATAGAATCATCTCTCGGTAACATATGTCAGTCACATGTTAATTGCTTCTGCATAAACACAGCAGTCCATCAATTTATTCTACGCAAGTTACTCTAAACGTGACGAAATAGCTTTTAAAATGTGCAAAACTCATTTTTTTCCCACTCGAAAATAGAGTGAAATTAATGATGAAAATTGTACCAGTAAAATTTACCAAACATTCAGATCGAATATGGACTGAATTTTAAAATATTCAGATTGGAAAAACAAAAAAGCTGTCATTGTCTCAACTGTCCCTTACATGGAGGCAGTTAACACGATTTTGTCACACAAATGCTTCTAGTAAACTAAAAAACAAATAGGGACAGTATGTTGAAAATAAATACAAATAGCATATAAAATCAATTTAAATATTTGTTTGTAATTTTCAGTTAGAAAAAATTAATCGTATTTTTATAGTTAACTGATAGAAAGACTAGGGATAGTTGATACCAGGGACAATTGATATAAGGGACAGTTGATACAAGTGGAACGATCCTCTTTCAAAGTTGAACAATTAAACTGTAAATCAATTGTACCACTGAATAAATTCAAACTCAATATAAGAGAAATTTTCTCAAAATTGTGTCAAATGTCCCTAGGATTAAAAAAAAAATTAAATTAATTTTAATTAATTACAATCACTACATTACTTTTGACAAAAATTATTTCTTATTGTAATGGTGTTTAATTAAGGTTTTTTCTGGAGAGACTAGGGACAGTTGATAAGGGGGAAAATTAGTGCAAGGGACAGTTGAAACAAGTGTAATATTTCCGATACGATTGTTCGTTTTTTAAAATAAGACAATGAAACTAATTCAATCATACTAAAAAATAAATTCAAGTTTAACTCTACTCACTGTTAGAAATTTTCTCAAAATTGTATCAACTGTCCCTAGTATTCTAGAGAACTGTTTACTAGTTTTATTTAATTATTAGAAATATTTAATTAGAAATATTAATATTAGAAATATTAATTAAACTTACAATCATATTATTTTTAACCACAATTACATTTTCTTTAAAATTATATTTAATTACATTTATTTAAAGAGAATGGGGACAGTTGATACAGGGACAATTGGTACAAGGGACAGTTGATACTAGTAAAATCTTTCCGATATGGTCGTTATCTATTACTATGCTTTTAAATAATATAAAAATTAAAAGAATAAAAAAAAGAATAATAAAAATATCAATAACAATAATAAAAAAAAAAATAAAAATATCAATAACAATAATAATTAAAAAAATACATATTTATACATGTAAATAAATGATATTAATCATAGTAATAATAATAAGAAAACTTTCAAAAAAATTATATTTTAATCCTATAACACAGAAGATAAATTGCTGGAAAAGAAAATTAGACGAAAATTGTGCGATGCATATTTTGATATAGTGAGAGAAATTATTTATTTATCCATGGTCTATTATGATGAGAATTTCTGATGCAATTGAATTTCTCAAGATTCTCGAGACATTTACTGGAAGATGTCCATGTTACGAGAAGCATTTGACTGCACGCATGTTCATGAGTGCTGTAATTAGGCTCGAAGCAATTAACAAACAAACTCGTTTTCCGGGTTGCGTAATAAATTCATCTCCTTTTTTGCTGTAAGGTGTGTCTGTATGTGTGTCTGTCTTTTTTTTAAATTATCGAAAATCGACCAATTTTCCAGAATATTTAAATTATCCTATAGATAATTTTCTCATTAATTTTTTTTATTACTACTCGCCTATTTTTATTATTATATTTTTATTATTAATAT
>JUFY01020159.1:7127-18368 GCA_001855655.1 Leptopilina clavipes | reverse complement strand
ATGCATTAAGCTGCGGAAAGAAGAGGCGGCATGCATTTTGAAAATGGAGAAGGAGGTCAGCAAGATGCTGAAGACCTGTGATGTCCAGAAGAATGTCAGTATGACAATCAAGGATGGACTTAAAAGCCTAACATCGCTCATAGAGGAAGTAAAGTCGAAGCACGAAGCAGCTGAAATGGATGACAAACACTTCTACCAGGGTTTTGACTGGTCCGAAGAAGCACGCAGGGATCGAAGACTAAGACGAGATCGTTTTAATGCAATTATGCTTAGAAACGTTGTCTTAGAATCTCAGAAGAGGAAAAGGAGTAGTCCTGAGTCGATCATGGACTCGAAGAAAAAGAAACGTGAGGAAAGGCCTCCAAAAAAGACTGAGGCTAAGGTGACGAAGATGTCAAAGCCAAGCCACATAAACAAAGAAAAACAGCATCGAGGATCAACGATGATCATCAAGGTCGCTGAAGGCACGACGTACGCGGCAGTCCTGGGAAAGCTCCGTAGAGAGGCGAACCCAGAAGCCAGAACCAGGAAGACGCGAACAAGCTTGAACATCTTGGACACATAAAGTTTGGCTTTGTGTCTTGTCCATTCAGGAGAAGAATATTGATTGTAAGGTGTCACAAATGCCTTGACTACGGACATATAGGCAGAAATTGCAAGGCTGTGGATAAGTCAGCTGCGTGATTCAAGTGAGAAGAAGCTGATCACAAGCTAGCAGACTGTAAGAAGAGCCCATGCTGCTTCTTATGTCAGAAGAAGTTCGACGGGAAGGAGAACACCAACCACGTCGCAGGCTCAGGGTGTTGCAAAGTCTTCAGAACTGCCCTAGAGGAAGCAAAGATGACTTTGTCAAGGACAAAAAGGAAATAGACCAGAACAAGAACGGCATAAAAGAGTCGCGCGAGCGACATATTGGGACCTTCACCTACGAAGTTTGAAGCCGGAAGGTGCTTCCGTAGATAAAGATTAGTCTAGTTTGAAAACGGAAGTGGTTTTTAGTGGGTGGACCGGAACAAGAACGGTCAGCCCCACATAACCTTCAATTTTTACTTCAGGTATCCAATTGCAGATTTTCCACTTCCGACAAAAAAAAACTGCTATTTCTGTTCTAACTTAATATTCCACTTTTTCCATAATCAGTTTACTAGAAATCCCAATTTTTGAAACATGAAATGATACAATTTTTCTCCTTATTTATAAAATTACAAATCCGCAAGAAATTCACAAATTACTTTTACCTGCACTCTTCTAAGTCAATTATTGACATACAAAAGCAGGTGAAATTTAAGACATTTCTAATAATTGTTTGACATCCATTTTAAAATAATAATTTGAACCAATTTATAGTTAATAACATGGTCACATGCGGTAAATTTGGTGATGGAAAATAGTTTGGTTAGAAAGAAGGATTAGAGCGATGGGGGGGGCAAAGGGAAGGGGTCCGATTTGTCTAAATGTTGTGCCATTGCGTGCCAGGTACTAGTTGAAACCAAGCCGGTATAAGTTTCAATGGTAGATAATGCTTAGACGCGCATCAGATCAATGATAAGTCGGCCAATATCATCCGTGGAACATAACCTGAGATTATTGATTTTTCCCGCGTATAGAACTTGATATGGCCTACGCCCGTGTCGAGAGGAAAACTTTCTTCTAAATTAATTCTACACAACAGTGTTGAAAATAAGATAAAAGAAAAGAAATAGAGAAAAAAAAATGTTTTCTTTAAAAAAATTTTTTTTACAGAATTTTTATGTTTTAATTATTATCACTGAAATCGTGAAAAAAATTATTCCGATTTCTTTAAATTTTGCACAAAAAAAACTATTTAAATAGATGAAAATTTTTTACATTTAGCAGCTTAAATATATTGCTTTTCAAATAATTCATAATTCAGTGAAAAACAGTTATTTGTTTTTTTCTTTTTATTACTAATTTTAAAATAAGGTACAAAATTTGAAAAATTAAATTATGTAACATAACAAATATAGAGTAAAAAGAGAAAAATACTTTTACAATTTAAAAAATTTTTCTTGAAAAAAATTATTGATGGATTTAAAAAAATTATTTCCCAACATTTAGTTAATATTTGCTTCTCACTTTTTAATATTACTAAAATTTCTCTGCAATATTGAGAGGTAATATTGCTACAATATTGATTATATTTTCCTCTAGGCAATATTACCTTGCAATCTTAACGCAATATTAAGGCAATATTGCTTTAATATTTCCAAAAAATATTTGCAACATTGCAGTGTAATATTGACACAATGTTGTTGCCATATGTTTTTCATATGTTTCGATTAAATCTAAGAAGAAAAATTACTGAAAGGATTTTACAATTTGGAATTTTAATATAAAACTGTTTAAAAGAAGCAAAAAAAAGTCAGAATATCCGTAATCATTGAAATTAATATTCAGTAATCTACTTTGTTACTGATCTCGTATTTTTATTGTAAAACAGAACAAGGAAAAAATTTTAATTTTCCATAGAAATTAAAAGAAATAATTCAATTACTCTAAAGCGAAAATTTCAATTCCTGGTTCTGGTTTTCTATTATCTAAACAGTTTTTGCAGAGTTGTGCTTCAACGATACATTTCTCGAATGAATTTGTCACACTTATACGTTTCCATAGAAACATATATGGGTAATTTTCAAGAAGCGGGTCACTTTAGAAAACAAAATTATTTTTTTTTCAAAGTAACTAGAAAATCGATTTCTTTTTTCAATTTCCATCTATTGTCATCAAGTGAAGTTTTATTTTTAAGTGTCTTCAGAAAATTTATAAGCTATAAAATGCTCATTAAAATGTTTCGAGTATGAGTGTTTTTCATGTGGATTTCACTGGACATACAATAATATAAATATACGTCAAGAAATGCCAAATATTGCTTGTTTATTATCCGTCTTCTTTCAATAATTTGAATTTATTTCTAGTATTTTCACTTGAGTGAAAATTTGTTCTTTTAGAAAAATTCTTTTATTTTCTAATAAAGTGAGATAATTGTTGAATAAAAATTAAAAAGTAGAATTCAATCGAAATTTTTCACTTTATTTTGAAAAAAACAAATAATATTTTGAGAAATTTCTATTTAATGTAGAAAAACTTGTAGCTAATGTCAGCCCTGCCATCTGTTGTGCAAAAGACGCGGTAATAGTGTCACTGTTTATACAAAGATTAAATGTGTATACGCTAAAATAAACATTTAAAAAAAATCATCTATTACTTGTTAGTCCTTTTCTGACTAATTTCCAAATTCATATATATTATGAAATCTCGGTTCAGTGTATTTGCATATCACTCTTAAGCAAATATACGTGAGATTTGTGAAAAAAAGAACCGTGAATGTGCAATTACGAGCGACGTTCGTGACGAACTTTTTATCTACCATCCTCTCTCTTTTTCTCTTTCATACAATGACTTACTAAATACCGGAAGTAGTTTTCTCGAAAAATGCACTGGCATCTCTTTGCATGCAGCTTTTCCTAGCCCCTTCACTTCATTAACCTTTTCTTCACTGGATAAAGATGCAAATGAAAAAGTAACATTTTCTCAATCCACTTTATTCGCGCACAAAAAAAAAATTGGAATATAATTAAACTCTCATCTACATTCCTTATTTTTAAAATTGGTTTATTGTTGACAAAGAGAATCGCAATTTTCATTTCAATATTCGCTTTTTCTCTACAATTTCATTATATCTGAAGTTTTTTTTTAATTTAAATTAATATATAATGAAAACGTTTTTCATTTGGATTTTCATTGAAATTTGAAAAATTGAATAATTCTTTTACGTTTAAATTTAGAAATAAAAACAAATTATGAATAATATATTTTATTTTAAGCAGGTGCTCGATAAGTTTGACAAATAATAAAAAAAAATCTATTGCTTTTTTAGTAAGAAGAAATGAAAATTTAATTTAGTCGATAAATTTACAATATATCCTTTATTGATTGCAGGATCGGATTGATATAAAGGTAATTCGGAAATAAGGGTCACATGTGTACTGAAATTGAAATATAAAAACGTAAATGGCAAATTGAACTCACGTTGCACCTGTGCATTTATTGTACTTCAACTTCTATAAAAATATGAAATTTTACTATACAAATTAATATTATTTTAATCCTTAGACTTGAAAAATACAAATACAAAATGTCGAAAAAAATTCATAGTTTGTTCCAATTTTAATAAAAAATTTTAAAAGAAAATAATGTACAACAATTTTCTTATAAACGTTGAGAGTAAATAATCTATCAGAAAATTACATCAAAATAAAAAAAAATGAATCAAAATCAAAAGTAATCAAGAAATTCATTATTCCATAGTTTTTATAATTAAAATTTTGAAAACAAAATTAATCAGTAAAACTTTAATTTAAAAATTTAAACTTAAATTTTTTGTTCCTCACCAAACGAGACAGAAAGCGGAGAGGAAAAACGCAATTGGGAATAATATTTCTTCATCAAGTAGAAAACTTATTTCCCGATGAGGCAATAAAATTACGTCCCAATTATTTGATGGAAAAGCGAATAAAATCCCGCGATGAATTATTGGATTGGCTCTATATTTCATAACTTCTAAAGTTTAATTAGACCGTTGAAGACAATTTCAATCATCTTGGATTACAATTCATTGAAATCATTTTCAACGTTGTGAGTCTTTGCTGATTTGTAATACTACCCACGCAACTAGGATTCTAGGATTATTTAAGGGCATGTCAAAGTCGTTGTTATTTTTCCATTGCAGCTCAATAGAAAAACCACTTTACTCATAGTAAAAATTTTTTACTATTCCAGGCCCATGTAATGAATCTTCTGCATCTTTAGCACCTTCTAGAACTTTTATTTGGTACAATAGGCAGGTACCCTTATCCAAAGAGTCACAAAATGACACATTATAAGGAACCGTGATTCATTATTCCAATAGATTGTAAGCTAGAAATCTTTTAACACACGTCAATGCAATATTCTCGGTGCAGCGACTTTATATCGTCCAACAATATCTCACCATCCCCTTTATTGCAACCCTCTCTTGTATCCTCACCGCTTCTTGTTACGAGTTTTTCACACACGTGAACATATCCCCTGGCGTTAGCTCAACTTCTCCCTCTCTCTGCTCTTTTATTATTTATCTCACTCTTTTACTGTCTCTTCCTTCCACTATACCCTCATACTCTTTTTCTGTCTCAACGATCCCCCACTCTCTCTCTCTCTCTTTCCCCCTCCCGGTGTATCTATTCTCCAGCATCTCTCACCCTATCTCTCTCTCTCTCCCTCTGTTGCTCTCCTGTGGAGGGATCCAGTGGAATATGAATGCAGGAGTTAACCTCGCAGGGATATCACCTGCGTCATAACCCACATAGAGGGCGTCACACTGAAAATCCAGTGACGTCACGTACATACGCAAAGAGATGGGGCGCACGCGCCAAATGAGAGGGTTTCAGACTCTCGGACTCTCTGATGCTGTGTGTTTATTGTGACACTAGAACGATGTAAGCATATGATCGCACTGCTAACCGAGTTTCGGCTTTAACTCGTGATATAACTCGATGAGAGAGAAAGAAAGGGGAAAACACGAAAATGTCAAAATTCTGTGAATTATGATAACGGGAAAAAAAAGATAATCATTTTCCATTTAGATTAATCTCAACGAATATAATGAAAATTTATATGTATACGACGACGAATCAAGTCAGAGAACTTGATGGATTTTCGCAGATGAAAATTTTATATGCATTGTAAACAAATCAATAAATCCTGATGGCTAATGGAATTTATACTCACACAAAGCCTAAAATTGCATCAATGTTAGCAACGTTACAAATAAATTATTTATTACCTAATACAGTATTTATGTAAAGTTTTTACTACATTTCATTTTTCTTTAATATTAATAAATTAAAGTAATTTAGTATAGTAAATAAATAGTAAATAAAGTAATTAATAAAAATTTAATCGCAATTTAAAAAATATTTTCAAAAATGATCACATTTCTTTTGGAAAATTCTAAATTTTTAAAATATCAATAACTTGTTAATTTTAGGTCGTATAAAGTATAAAAATAGGTCATTCGATACGTCTTCAAAGCGGCTATAAAATAGATACAAAATATTAAAACTTAGAGAAAAACTTAATACGGAAAAACGATCAAAAGTCAAATTGTTCAAAATTTCGATTTTTTGAAATATCGATAACTTTTGCTAAAATGGCAGGAGAATGTTCAATAATAGGTTGAAAGATGTGATTCAAAGAGATCTTCAAAAAGGAAGAAAAATATTTTCAAAAATCTGAACATTTTTAAAAGTTATGGTCAAAAAACGTTTTTTTCGAATTTTTAAAATGTTAATAACTTTTGCTAACATGGCATTAGAATGTTTAATAATGGGTTGAAAGATGTGTTTCAAAAAGATCTTCAAAGAGGATGAAAAATATTTTCAAGTATCTGAACATTTTTAAAAGTTATGGTCAAAAAACGTTTTTTTCGAATTTTTAAAATGTATATAACTTTCGCTAACATGGCAGTAGAATGTTCAACAATAGGTCAAAAGATGCCTCTCAAAAAGATCTACACAAGGAAAGAAAAATATTTAAAAGTATTTTAACATTTTTAAAAGTTATGGTCAAAAAACTTTTTTTTCGGATTTTTAAAATGTCAATAACTTTGGATAGAATTACAGCGGAATGTTCGCTAATAGCGGAAAACATGCATCTTAAAAAACTCTATAAAATTAAAGAAAAATACCCATAGATGTCAATACATTTTTTTAAAGTTAGGGACAAAAAACAATTTTTAGAAAATTTTTATTTTTTGAAAAAAATTAGTTAATCTAGATCAATTTAGCTCAAAGTACTCTCATTGTTTGCCCGACAATCAGATCTAGAAATTAAAAAAATTTCATCCCTTTAGCTCCTATAGTATTTGATATATACTATTTTTGATATATATCTTATAGTAGATATATATACATAAATACCCACAAGGAAGGACATTTTTTAAATTTATCACTTTTGGATTCTTGACGTCAAATTAACTCATTTAGTAATCATTTACAATAAAATTAAGTTAATAATTGTAATTATGTAAATTAACAACACTTATTGTTTATAATAATAGTATTAATAAAATTTAAATAAAAAATCGCACTGTTATAAAATAACAACTAATTTTATTTAATCAATTCGAACATTTAAATAAATATTTGATTTTAATAATTTAAATACTTATTGTAAATTAAAAAAAATTTAAATTCCTCAAACAAGATTATATTTTATTGATTTAATTTATTGATAAAAATTGTTCATTTGTAAATTTGAATATGTTTCATAATTTCTTCGAATGAATGCCCATTTCTTTTTGATTTTACACTTATTTTATTTTTGTAAATTAAAAAATTATTGCATACATTAAAAAATCTAAAGAGAAACATTAACTGAAACTTAATGTTTATGATTAATAACTTTCAGTGTATTTTTATTTGAAAAGCGTTTATTTCTTCTCCTTCACTGATTAATGTAGCTGTCTGACCAAAGTTGACTTACACTACTTAAAAACTCGATGTTAAATGCGACACACAATTCTCAACCATTTGTTGACCATTGAAAGCAATTTCTCACACACTGATATAATTAATTACTAATTATTTTCTATTCTTTATTAAATGTAACAAAGTTTTAAACCTTTTAAAATAAAGTTAATCTTCAAGTTAATATAATCTAATTAGATACAAGTAAATTAACTTAAAAAGTGTTAATTCTTGAAATACAATTGTAAAGAAAAAATTCAAAAAAAAAAAAAAATGTTCTTATATTATTTATTTAACAAAAGTGAAAAATTTATTGACTATAAATATTGTATTCCACTGCTACGGTCATATCATTTTTCCAGTTGAAAGTATATATATGTTTGTATTTCCTGAACCGCACTTTTGCGAATAATTTCATCGTTGAAATTAATTAATTCATAATATTATTCCTTTTCTAAGGATCTGTTTTCAAGTACGAAATCAATTTTCCCATAAAAATATATTCCACGCCTCCGAACGGAAGGCGCGGGTTTATCTTTTATAGCTATTTTAAGCCGTCATAAAAATATGATAGAGGATAAAAAATATCTAATAAATACTGTGTAATCCCTGTTTCTAGGTCGATAAAATGCCATTCACATGCATATATGTATATACATATAATTAGAGTAATCGAAAATATCTAAAAATTTATATTTTAAAATTAAAACATAAAATGAAAATTCATTCCGCAACAGCAGAATCATTAAAAGTAACAATTTTATAAAGTATGGTATGGTATGGTATGGTATGGTATGGTATGGTATGGTATGGTATGGTATGGTATGGTATGGTATGGTATGGTATGGTATGGTATGGTATGGTATGGTATGGTATGGTATGGTATGGTATGGTATGGTGGTCCATTAAATCACGTCTCGAGACAGCATTGATTCCGAATTGTGTGGGTAACACATCCTTTTCAAAAGATTTGATAACTGCTGCAGAGTATTCGGAAACTAATTGTTCTTGTTCCATTTGAAGCATTGTAGCAACTACCTTGTTCGAATTGCCTGTTTTTAATTTTGTCAGAAATATTACAAGAGCTTGCGTGACATTACGTGTCTCCTTATTTCGCATAGAAGTCAACATTTCGCGCAATTCAATAATGTTCTCCCATGTAAAGCCTGTGAAAATTTTGATATCTTTATCTGGTAAACAAAAATCGCCTACTCGGTCAAGAACTGTTGTATCACACTCGATCCTTAACCCGTGTAATAACTCTGACAACTCTGAAGTTCTCACGTTTGAAAAATTCGAGTAAACGCGTAAAAGACTGAGTTCTTCATCAAAAAATCGATCTTTTATCAAATGAGATTAACAAGCACGATTACCATATGGAATGTAAATGGCTGTTTTAATGTAAGCTTGCATTCGTGCTTGTTTAGGAATTAAAGTCAAATTTTTTGTCTCGTGACACACGCAGCAATAATTGTGAGATGCTACTGTTCTCGGCAACTGCATATAAGCATATTCTGTGTCATTTTTTTTCTTAGGAGCCTCAACAACTTCAAATGCTGAATCATTATCATCTTCTGATTCCATAAATTCAGTATCAGCCTCATAAGAATTTTCACTGTCAGAATCGGTTGGTGGTTTACCAACAACGTCGTTTTCAGGTACTAGACATCATCATTTAATTTTCTTTTTTTATACATACGAATGCGGCATGCACCACATAAAATGTCATTAACAGCAATGTTTTGTCCAAAACAGAGAGAGGCATTATCTGCTTCCTCAGTCGACTCTAAGATTTTTTTAAACCCTTTCACTTTTTTAATCCATCTTGCACAAACTGCGCATTTTTTATTTATAGTAATGCTTGAAGACATTATTAACGATATTTTATTCAAATTCCAAAGACATTAGAAACCATATTTACCTACCTGGATGTGAGTGTACCGTGACCGCTTTAGTCGACGGCTAGAAATAAAATGTAACCTCACCTGTCTCGGTTATTGAGAAAGAGTATAACTTGTGATTGGTTCACGGTCTAGTCAGCGATGTTCGAACGATCACTAGGCATTGTTTCAAAGTAAAAATGAATAAAATTGTAAGTAATGAGGGAAATTATTTAAATCAGTGCAAAAAAATTGTGTAATTTTTTTAGAAAAGTTGACAAAAGTTATTTTTAACCCTAATTGACACTCAGGGGTGTTAAACACCCCAAAAAATTTTTCTAACTTTTAACATTGACACTTTTTTTCAGTATCTTAAAATTTAAATCTTGCTCTAAAAGCTATTGACTCATATTATTAACTTTTTAACGAATTAAAATTTTTTTTAAATGTTGGCCCTCGTTTATATAGAAAAGTGTACTATTTAGAGGCCAAAAATCGGTTTTTTATTTTTTAAAATATGAAGTACCCTTCCAATCATCTTGGCAAAAATATATGTTATTTTTGAGGTCATAAATATTTTATAGAATAAATATGGCGGTTGTGCCAAAAGAAATTCGACAAAAAAAATTGTTTTAAACTAAAAAAAAAATTTTTTACTGCCTTCCTAGGTAAGAATTTGGTCGCTAATTTTTTTTAAAAACTGTTTTTATGTGTTGTACAACATATATTTTTTTCATAAAAATCGGTTCAGCCAATTTCGAGAAAATCAAAATTTTTGAATTTTTCAAAAAAATCGTGTAACTCTAAAACAACATTTTTTTGAGCTGAAACTTGGGGTAAATAAGTTTCATAATAAGACAAAATTATTCCCCAAATATGGACCCAATCCATAGAAGGATAAAACGTCAATTAAATTGTTTTAGTACAAAGCAAGTACAAAGCGTTTACTATAAAAGTGATAGGAGGCGCAACTTTTTGTTCCTATGTAAGGCTTTTACTAATGGTGAATTGTTATAGTAAATTAATGAGTTTTGTATTTTAATTGCTTAGTTTATTGAAAATAACAACTGCAAAATATTATGTGCTTTCTTTCTTCACAGCTAGTCGTCGAGAGCTGGAAAGAAAAATAAGCCGAAGCAATTCAGAAAACTGGAAAATTAAATAAAATAACTGAAAATAAGGGATCAAGAAATTCAAACCAAGTAAGTATCTCTTATTCTTTTACTTGTAATTTCATTTGTATTTATAGTAGTATGAATTTGAAAAATATTTTTAATCATGTCGAAAATTAAAAATATTATTATTATAAGAAATATTAATTTTGATATTGCGATTTTAAGGAACCCAGGAAACGATATAGAGAAAAACTTGTTGAAAAAAACAGCAGCAACAAGAATTGAATAATTTGGAAAGGTACGAGAAACTAATGAACTTTAGAAGTGACAAATGCAGGTGAATTAGAAGAAATCAAGGATACTGTCATGCTTACTCCTAATGCGGATCGCAGTGCAGATGATTTTGGTATAAACAATATTATAAAATAACCAAGAAAGAATTATTTAAATTTTTTATTTATAATAAATAATAATTTACTTTAATTAGGTAATTGAATCATTATTAACCATAATAATAATAATAATAACAATAATTTTAATTCCGCAAATTGGAACATCTGCATCGAGTCATTAAAACGTAAAAGGGTACCAACCTTTCTGTTGCGAATGATAGACAACTATCTCAGCGACAGAAGGGTTGTCTACGAGAGCAATGCATGTCATCTCGAAGAAGAGATGACATACGGAGCTCCCCAAGGATCAAAGGTGGGTCCATTCATA
>JUFY01020158.1:14158-28363 GCA_001855655.1 Leptopilina clavipes | reverse complement strand
AGTTTCTTGAAAATTGTATTGCGTATATACTGACGAAGCCTATTAGGTTTAAGAATATATAAAATCCCCGGAGGTGTGGGTTCAGCAGTTTGTTAAGCTGCTTTTGGCCTTTCTTTTTTGCCACACTCGTTCTCTAATAAACGTCCGCTGAGCTCCCGAGAAACCCATTTTCAACATCCACCGCCTTTTCTCATTTAGCCCCTTCTTCAAGACCCAGAATCGAATTCTTATACCACTGCTGAATATGCATTTACCTTGTGCCTGATTTTTTTTCCTCCAAGATGATAGGGTTTGGGGAAAAAAAATCTATTTCCATTATTTTAGAGCTTTTTATTTAAAGGAATGTAACCGCCTTCGTTTACGCGGAAATTGAAGTGCCGAGACTTGTGATTTACAAAGGTGATTAAACGATTTCTCCCCATAGACTTGTTCTGTGTTCTCGAAAAGCCCTTTAAATCCAATTGTCGTAAATGAAAAATAGAAAGAGCAAATTAAAGTTCGATGTGGATAATATATATGTACCCAGAGACAAAGCAAAGAGACAAAGAAAGATATATTCATGGATCATTAATTTCAATGAGATTTGAAAGATATACATATAAATTTCGAACTGAATTAATTCCATGTTATTTGTGTTATAAAATTTAATGGTTTAAAAATGAAACAAAGTATAGGAATAAAACTTGTTATGACATAAAAAATTTCTTTCATTACTGTCAGAAAAAATATGTGCTTCTGTTTCGTAGAGAAGTTTTAATTGTTTTTCAAGCAGACAAGAAAATACGTACCGCAATTCATTGCAAAGTGAACATATATGTATATTTTTACATACCCTGTTAAAAACTCTGCACTGGAAAAAGTAGTCAAAGGACTTTAACCCCTGTACGAAAGAAAAACACTCCCAGGAAATAAATACACCCTATTTCATAAGTCAACATATGTGATTTTAAAACATCTAGTTAGATTTTTTGATTTAATTATTTTTCAAAATTGATTTAGAATTTTTATTTTATGATGAAAAGTAAGTTACTGAAGAGTAAACAACTAGAAAATTTTTCAAATTGTTTCAATGGAAAATATAATGTTTCTCGTATAACATTTAATTAAAAATTAAAATAAAAGAGAAAACAAGTTTAATTTAGATACAAAATGGAATTAAATTCAGGACGTAAATTAACGCACGTAAAAGTTTTAAATGATTATTTGAAAATTTACATTTTGAACAATGAAGAATTTCTCTCGCTGGGACTTAAAATAAATTGGAACTAACTATAACTAAGTAGAACTCGTAAGTCAGATGAATATGTTTACATGCAGTTGATGTGTATAGTGTGTGTATATGAGGAGTTGCTTCAACTGCACATGAAATTCGTAATTTCATTATAGAACCGTCGTTACTTCCGTCGGAAGTACCAGTCGAAGTAACTTTACCTCCGGCAACGACGAGATTTTTTTATGACTTGAAACCTAATTGAAGTCAGCCCCTTGAACATTTGAAATATTCAAGGGGTGATATTCGGTGGGATGATGTTTAACGCAAGTGGCAATTTCTTTTCCAATACCGCAAAAGAATCACAAAGACCGGTAATTATCTCTCATAATAATTTCGTTACGCGTCAACACATTTTTTCGTAGCACTCCAATTTGGATAAAAATTCACTTTGAAAATTAGAAAAAGAATATAAAGACAACAGGTTTTCTTAATCAAGAAAAATATTAGGGGAGACCGGGGCGTAAAAGCTAAGGGGCGTAATAAATAATTGTAATTTATTTAAAAGTCTTAAGTCGAAATAATTTCACTCCCCACTCAAGTTAATGTACTTGGTGTACTGCAAGTTTGTAGCAAGTTTCATTGGTATTCATTCACAATTGTAGAAAATATAGTAGAAAAACTAATTTTGACACACCAAAGTAAATTTTAAACATTTTCATTATTTGTTATATTTTTTTCAAAAATAACTTTAAAAAATCAATCAATATCACGTTTTGAGCTCGAAACATTTATTTTTAAGGGACAATAGGAGATTTTTGATTAACACTTACTGTATTGATAAAAAATATCAAAATATTCGACAAGTACTCCCGGGACGTAATGGCTAGTATTGCCAGGGGCGTGATGGCTAATGCATTTCTTATACGGATTATTGTAAAAAAAATAATTTTGCTTTGAAAACTATTTCAGAGATCAAAAAAGTATTTAAAAAATTGTAATTTAAGTGTTAATTATCAAAGTTAATTTTATTCATTAAAATAAATTTATTATACAGTTTTTTACTTTGATTAAAGACTATTACTTTGATTAAAGATTATTTCGCAAAAAAATTAAAAGTTTTAGTTAAATATGTTTCATTTTCAATAATTTATATAATAAATTTAATGTACAAACCTTAATTAACAATATTTAGTTCAAATATTATAAAATTTGAACTTAAAAATAATAATTTTACTTATTAGCCATAACGCCCCGGCCTGGGGCGTATTGAATAGCTCTGCATTACTCCAGAAAAACCGTTCTAGAAAAAAAAGTAGGAGAGATATCGGGACGTTTTTTTTTTAAAAGAAAGCTGAAATACTAGAGTAACTTTTCTGTGGGATAAACATTTAAATAATGTAAAAATGACGAAGTAAAATAACAAAGAGTAAAAAGTTAGCCACTACGCCCCGGTCTCCCCTATGCATTAAAAATTTTTTAAATGTAAAAAACAATAAATAATTATTTTTTTAACGTTCTGATTAATTCTATGGTGACTATTATTATTAACCTCTTTATAATTCGCACAAATACATTTTAAACGCATATATTCGATGAAAATTAAATTCTAACGCTAGAGGGATCGAACCTACGAACTACGCACTCATAACCTAATAAAAAATTTTGTTCCTCATCTCTCATCAAAAAATATAAAATTGCTTTATATTCTACATTTATTTCTGAATATAAAACCGTTGAGAAAAAAATGAGCCCCAATTAATAATAAGTTAATTAACAATAATTATTTATTTACAAAATTTTTGAATAATTAATAATTAATATTCTTTAATGAAAACGATAAATGATTATAGCTTTCAACTTAATAGTCTTCTTACAAGTAATTATTATTTATGATAAATAATAATTATTGTTATTTTTCAAATATTTTGTAAATAAATAATTATTGTTAATTATTTAATTTCTACTAGGAACTCATTTTTTAACGATTTTATACTCAGAAATAAATGTAGAATGTAAAACAATTATTTTATTATTGATAGGACATAAAAAACCCAATTTTTAATAATAATTTATAAGTAAACAATTTAAAAAATTATTAAAAATGAACATTTTTTAAAACAAAAATTATTTTTTTTACTACATCTTAAGACAATAATAATCCTTTCTTTAATTTTTAAATTAGTCAACAAGATATTAAGAAAAAAAGATTTTTTTTATGGTTAATGAAAACTTTAACTGTCGGCATGGTACAGATTTTCTGTACTGGCATTATACAAAATTACTACCGGCGTTGTACAACGCCAGTGGTAAATTCCAATTTAATACCACTTTTTCCACCTGGGAAGTCCCACACATTGGGGAGTTGAAGCAAAGGGAGTTTAACTTAAGGAGTTAAACTTTAACTCCCCTACATGAAGATTATAAAATAACTCGAAAGGGAGTTGATACTGAACTCTCTTTTTTCCACTCTCGGTTAACTCTCTTTTGGAGTTGATTTTTAACTCGAAAAATTTAACTCCTAACTCCCAGTGCCTTTAACTTCCTAAATTTTCTACAGTGTACGCAGTTAGAACGACTTGAATTTATTTCGAGATAACCAGTAACATATATAATTTTTGCAAATTTAGCTGATGAAATTTAAATACCTATATAAAAGAAATAATTTGGAGTTAAATCTTTAGGAAATTAAAAACAATTATAAATTATTAAAATTACGAAATTATATTGCAAATTTTCTTTCGAGTTAAAACATAATATTCAACATTTCTTAAGTCAACTGAACCATCCTAATGAGATCTTATGATTATCTTGAATGTTTGAAACTCGTTTAAAAGACCAGAGAGCTAAAAGTTATTTCAGATTTTGGAGTCTTTAGTTTCAGTGCGAAAAGTTAAACCAAAATATTAAGTGGAAAATGAAACTAATATTTATTTCTTTTTAATAAAGAAATTGCATTATAAGCACTCCGCAAGTTTAAAAACCAATTTGTCAATTATTATTATCTTCGGGACGCAATAATTTTTACACCAGAAATTATATATTAATACGAATTTAGATGACGTTATAGATTACGACGTCGTAAACTACACCTTATTTTTTGGAATCGTTTAAGACGCAGTAGATTACATGGTTTACAATGTCGTAAAATATGTCAATATCCTGTGAATTTACAATATTATCCAAAATTTTAATATGGAGTGTCAAAAATTAAATTTTTGTCAATTGTGGCTTTCTATTATAATTCCAAGTGCAAAAACCAACACGGCCTAATACTGGCCCAGCATTGGCAAATCTGGGACCGAGTCTTGGCAGACAATACTGGACCGACTCTTGTGGTGTTAACCATACGATCGGACGTCGGCAGCCAGAAGTCGGTAGACATGAATGGCCCAATATTGGCTGCCTTCATCGGCCCAATTAGTTTACTTAAAACATTTATTTGTTACTTTCACACATCACACACACACTTATAATAAGAAAGAACATGCTTCAAAGAAATTGTATAAATAGTGCATGAAGTCGGCAATTTAATTAGATAATTTCAATACCTTTACATGTTACATGTTAGAACACTTCTAACAATAAATCATTAGTCTTAAATAAGGGGAATATAAATGAGAGTAGGTATATATTTTGAACGTAATTTATAAAATTAAACTAAATTTTATCCCGTTTTTCATGTCTGGGAAAAATCTCTTTTTTGCCCATAACTTTTAAAAAATGTTTTAACACCTGTAGATATTTTTCTTTTACTTTGTTGAGTTTTTCCAAACGCATGTTATGACCTATTAGCCAATATTCTATTAGTCATATATTGTTCAAAAAAAGTTTGAAGATCATGTTTCTTTTGAAATTTTTGGAGAAAAACCTTTTTTTGTCTTAATTAATTATAATCACATTAATTTGATTCATCTGATAAAAACCTTAATATAATTATTCTCGTTAATTTCCATTTGTTAAAATTTTAGTATTATTCATTAAAATCCCAGGAAACATATCTCTTGTTAATGTAATTACTCCAATCGATTCTCCACCAGTGATGTAAATTCAAGGGCTTAATAAAATCTTGATTTAAATCGAATTCTCTATTTTACGTAATTATATTTTAATTAATATAATGTAAAATAATTTTCATTGATGAAATATTTTTATATTAAGTTATAATTACGAGATAAAATAAAAGTTTTTTGACTAATTATTAAATTGTTTAATCATTTGTTGAATTATTTCAAATTACAGACAATTTATCGTCAAATAACAAAAATGCTTTAATATTTTATTAAACAATAATGTTCTTCCTTTATGAAACGACAATTTTTTCCATAAAAGAACAACAACTTTTTAAATTGAATTTAACAAAATGCTTTTTAATTACAAAAGTTTATATGAATTAAAAATTTTAGAGTGTTTTTTTCAGAAAGCCGATGCATTATAATTTATGTATGAGTTTGTGAAAAGTTGGTCGAAATAAGAGGGAAAACGTATATACATATAGAGGAGGTAAAAATTACATTGAAAGAGAGAAAAGAGAAAAATATAAAGTTGCTTCCTCTGAAACAAGACCAAGCTCGTGAACTGCGAGTCAGTGAACGGAGGAAGGTGGAATATACAAAAAGAGCGTTAGGTACAGACCATCGGGTACACTTACATACGTGTATGGCAGGACTGGAACCAGAATTTCGAAGAACGCAGTTTGTACTATTGTCGACTCGAACAAGCTGGCAGTGCAGCCCTTGAAATGCCTTCGCTCTTTTTCAATTGCTACAATTATTTAACCAGATATTCTTCGAAACATTTACTTTTTACTATTCCTCCTATACTTCTTCTTCATTTATCGCCAACTATATTTTCAAATAATATTTTCAACTCAAAACTTTTTCTTCTCAGATTTTAATTTATCAATCCAAATTAGAAAAATTCTTATTATTAATTAAGTAGTTTAATAATGATTCAGCAATTACGCAATGACTAATTAAATTAATAGTAAACTGGCGAAGGGAGGGGTTTATCAAAATTTGAAAGTACTCGTATGATTCATTAGCGTGGTAATAATTGAATTGTCAATTTCGAAAAGGGCTTAACTCGAATTTTATTAATTTTGCAGTGAACACTAAAAACAGTGCGCTTTCCTCTCATATAATTTAAATTAAATGGTCAATTTTTTCGTAATCTACGTACTAACAATGTTACATTAAATGATACATAAAAATAGTATGATCTAATCTATCAGATAAGTCCGGGGGAAATGACCATAACTTTTTTTAAAAGTTTATTTTAAATTTAAGTATTTTTTATTGTGAAATAAAGCTATATTTGCTCATTCAAATTTTTAGAGTGTGATTTTCATATACAATAATAAATACGTCACTAGACGCAAAACATTGCTGGTTTTTTTATATGTTGTCTTTTAATAATTTTAAGTGAATGATCGTCTTGTAAATAAGTAATTGTTCGTCTTTAAATTAATAAAGATCGTTTTAAAATATGAATTTCAACATAAGTTACTAGAAATTTTGATTTTTTAAAACTGATATTTTTCTACCTAGCAGTCAGTTAATATTATATGATTAGCAGTTGACCCGCCTCTGGAAATCCAGAGCGTTATACTTTTGAGCGCTCATACTTTTGACGAGTCGCAGATCAAATTTTAGTCACTAGACTGAACAATAGACATTCTGGTTAGCATCCGCTCAGACCCAGAACGTCTTTCTACTCGGGAAGAAAAAATATATTAGCAACTTTTTTTGAAAAACAAATAGTTCAACAAATAGTTCTTAAGAGAAAAACAATATTTCTCGCAAGAGAAAAAAGTAGGCTTCACAAGCATTAAAAATGTCTCTGAGAGTGGAAAATGGGTTGGATTGAAAAACTGTGGTATGATAATTCTTTAAGAGTTGATATTCAAACGCAATCTTTCTCTTCGTATGGGCTGGCAATTAGGTTGGTTGTCAATATGAAAGTACATTTTTGGCCTTGGAGATACCAGATACGCTTCAAAGGTATGCAGATATAGTCAAGTCTAAACCTTGTACAGAATTGCGTGAGATTTTAGATTCAAGAGACAGCAAAGTCTATTCAATAGCGAACTGAAAATTATACACACACCGCGGGCACGACATCAAATCATGCTCAATATAGGAATGTGATTAGTTTATATAACGACTATTAGAAAAACATAAATGGCAAAATTATTACCAACAAGTATATAGAAAAGTATGCGTGTTCATTTGGAATTTGCATATATTAAACAATGAACGGTGAATCTATAAACAATTTTTTCTCGCTAGCTTATATCTATATAGGTAAAATATTACCGGAAAAATAAAGTATATTTAATTATAAGTGCAACGTTTATTACAATATTATCGAAATAAAAATATTATTTTATTTATAAAATTTGAGGCAAAATTTGAAGTCGAAAAAATTGTTTTTGTGTTTAATTCTGTTTTTGTTTTTTTTCTAAAAATGAAAATTCTTTTAAACTTTAGATAAATTTGACAAGTTCGCTTACGTGGTGAAATCAATTACGTTATTATTAATTATTAATTTAATTTAAAGTATAGATTAAGTATTTTTTCGGCAAATTTGAATAGTCTAATATTGTTCATTTGATATATTTAAAAATTAGGTGTTACATTTGTGAATAGATAAGAAGATAATATTTATATAAAAAACTTATGTAACCAAAATGTGTTAAATTTGTGCCATATATATATGTACAAAATGTGCTTGAAGTGCTTTGGGGGCACAGAAATTGGCTTTTGGCTAAATTAGCTAAAAATTCAGGAACATGTTGCTTGAGATGTCTTGAACAAATAATGTTAATAACAAAATGTCCCACAAAGAATATTTTTGGAGTTATAAGGGTAAAAGTGAATAAAATATGTAAAACTAAATTAGCGACAATGATAATATAATATATAATGAGTATAATGACGATTATTCAATAATTATGACAGATATGCCCATCTGCTTACAACCCTTTTTACTTATTTTTTCACTTATATAACTCCAAAAATATTCTTTGTGGGGCATTTTATTATAAACATTATTTGTTCAGGACATCTCAAAGAATATATTCCTACTAAATTTATTGCAAATTTAGAAATGGCGAAAAACAATAAGATATTAGGAGATATAGAAAATTTACTCCCTAATAAAATTCTTTCGTAGAGTAAGTGTATTTTGCGGAATGGAAGTTGATGCATAGATCGAAGTATGCAACTTGGAGGTATGAGCAAGTGCACGAAATAGAGAAAGAAAGGTATATGTAATTTCACATACGAAAGAGAAAGAGCAGGAGAAGGCAAGGACCCGTGTACAATGCGTGGTCAGTGGAATAAAGCGACTCTGGTGGAGAAAACTGGCCTCTGAAGACTCCAAAAAGTCTCTGGGGTGGGAGAAGGATTGTAAAGATTCACGAGGATAGCATCCGGGAAAGAGAGGGTTAGGTGGAATTTAGGGTAGGTCAGGACATAATCCTCTCTCTCTCTCTCTCTCTCTCTTCTTACATCCCTTTCTTTCTCCTTCCTCCCCAACTCCCTCTCGCAAAGCAATGAATATATATGTATATTATTTCCTTGCCCTCTCAACCCTCTCGGTGAACGTGTGTCCTAATTCGATCGCCCCTGATCTTACCTCTACATACACATACCTCTGAAACGCGTGCCCACTGTAAGGACAAGCCTATCACGACCAATTGCTAATTAATCGTCTATGGCAATTGTCACGGTCGTAGAACACGATGTCTATTGGTAACGACCGATCTAGGCAGGTATGCCGTATCTGCCATGTCGAAAATCATTGGCACGAGTAATTCGATGTAAATGGCGGAGATAATGATCGTGAGAGCGAGAGTGACAGGATTTCTGTGTGTATACATATATATACTTATATACGTATCAGCGGCTTGACTTTAGGTATCGACTGAACAACCTTAAAGTTAATTGAACTTTAAGTGACATTTGAGATTTCTGCCAAGTGAAAGAACTTGATGCTGCAAAGGATTTTTCACATCCATGGAAGAAAACACTTCTCTCATGGTCCGCGTATATAATAATCTCTAATATATATTTTGTAAATATAATTTTCCAAGCGAAATATTATTTACAGAAAATTTTCGTAATGCCATATACCTTAATATTATTAAACACTAAAAATGCACATTGTTATTCAACAATTCGTTACATTTTTGCCAATAGTGTATACATATTTTAGGGACTGATTGTAGGACGCATTAAAAAGAATATCTAAACAGTAAATCTTTCGAGGGGTCAGTGATCTCTTGTACCTTCCACTCTTTATTCCCTTGTGGATAGCTGCCATTAATCAGTAGCCTTAATTGAAGGACAAGCTGGCTTCTAATGAAATAGAATAAGGTGAAAAATAGTGATTCAATACTATCCAATTTCTCTTCCTAATACATAGACTCCATTGCCTTATCTCGAAAAGAAACGAGAACATTTTCACTCCAAAAGGAATCGCATAGAAATCCAAACTCATGAATTGTTACATTTCTCAAACTTCTCGAGTTTCTTTTATTTATCTTGACATTTTTTAAATTAAACAAGAATCAGAGTTGAAATGGAATTTTCAAAAATGAAAACAGTATTTCCACACTGTAAACATAAATAATAATTGATTTAAGCTTTGTATCGTAAAATTTATCAATAAAAAACTTGCAAATATGTCGAAAAACTCAGCAAAAGAGTAAAAGCTAAAGAAATGCTCGTCTAATGAAATATTTTACGGCCATGAATGTTTGCTGGATGAGAGTTTGCAAAATGGAGAAGAGCGTATGTAGTAAAACGGAAGAAAGAGAATGAGGAGAGAAAAAGAGAAGGAAGAGACGAGACGAAATAC
Source organism: Leptopilina clavipes (assembly GCA_001855655.1). Classification (NCBI taxonomy): domain Eukaryota; kingdom Metazoa; phylum Arthropoda; class Insecta; order Hymenoptera; family Figitidae; genus Leptopilina; species Leptopilina clavipes. Next base: position 18,288 of record JUFY01020158.1, on the reverse strand, counting down.
CGGGCGAAGTACAACGATGCGATCAGTCCCCACTTTTGGGTCTCTTCCTCTTTTTCTCTTTTTAGACTCGCACACAGTGAGCAAGTATACTAGTCAGATCTTCTTTTGCTACTCCCCCCGTACCACACCGATGGGGCCGATGCGCCAACTCAATTTCTCCTCTTTTGGTATACCCAACTTGAGTTGCAACTGCAGTCCATCCCCACTTAGGGCCCCGAAGTGCTCCCCACTCTTCTTCTAGGGTCCTACGGCCATTGATCCCGACCTTCACGCGCCGAACGAGCGCGATTGCCAACGAAAGCCAACTTTGCCGAACCCGAACCGAACCTGCCACAACTTGGTTTCGTTGCAGCTACTTTCCCCCTCGCCCCACCACCCCTATTGCCCACGGACCCAACCTACCCCACTTCGCGAGTGTTTGGTCGCTGTGCCACTGCCCTGCGCCGCGGCTCTGGCTCGCCCCCCCTGCCCCTCCTACTTCCCTCGAAACCCCTTGTCCGACCAACAAAGTCTCCCGAGAGAGCCGAGTTACCTATCTTATTCTTTCTCTATCAACATCTAACTCTCTTCCTTCCATCATTTGCTGTTTGATTCGCAAGTCTATTGAATAAGAGAGAAAAAGAACTTTAAGGGAAAAGGGAGAGGCACTACTGAGTTTCGCTTAAAAATAACCTTCCGAGAAATGAATAGAACGCATGAAAGGAATCTTATAGTTTTTCTTGTGCTATTGCTAACTCTTATTATTATTCTACATTGACAAGAATCTAGATGATGAAATGTATTCTAAAAGGTGATTTTCAAAATAAAATTCGTATACATGTATTTAACACCCATTTAAGTTATTTAAAGCTCCTATTTAATTGACTTTGAAAAATTTAAACGAAAACAAGAAGAAATAATTGAAAAAACCTCACACTTGTAAAGAAATATATTATTAGAAGAATAGAAAGAAGAAACACATACTAAAATAAATAAAAGTACTATAATACTGCAAGAAGTACTATACGATCATAGAATAATTTAGGATTAATAATTACCTTAGAGGCAGCTGTAATATATATATATATATATATATAATACGATTATTATGCGAAGGAGAGAATAATTAACTTGAAATCATTCAACCAGAAAATAATTATTATTGATATACTGAAGAATAAGACTTTTTCTATGCCTGATCGCATCTTGTTTTTTAAATTCCTAACTTTCTATCATTACAAGTTTATTCCAATTTGAGATACACGAATGTTAAAACTATGTTTCAAATTGGATGCTACACCAAACTTTAAATTTATAAGCTTTCCGGAATTGGAGGCTTCCGATCGAGAACGCTTAATTAAAAATAGTTTAAATTGAAAGGCTTCAAAATGTGTGATTAATGCAAATTACTCACCCTTAAAGTAATTAAAATTAACCGAGATAAAAAATAGTTTATCAAGCTTCTTAAAAGATACACCGAGAAAATGCCAGTTTTTGATCAAATAATTTCTCTAAATCTGAATTAGTCAAATACTAACAAATAGTGGAATTTCACTGAATATTAGTCATTTTCATAGACGACTTTTCCCGATTTTAATTAGTGAAATATGACTAATTGTTAGTAAATTTTTACTAATTTTTTAGTAGAATTTCACTAATTGCGATGGTCATCTGATTCACTAAATGAATTATTGAAACTGTTTTGTCGCGATTATTAATAAAACAGTTCTACCAATTGTTAGTAAAATTATTACTTAATCATTTAATGGACAACTTTTCACAATTTCATTAGTAACTTTTAACTCATTCACATTTAGAAAGATATTTTACCTTCACTCTGTTATACAATCGAACATATTTAAGTTTATTTGAAATATATTCTTTACTTAATTTATTATGTAAATAATATATTTAATTCATAAAAAATTACTTTCAATATCAGAAGAATAAATCTTGCCTAAAGAATATTGTTTAATATTTGACAAGCGGATTTGTTTAAGAAGATTTTTTTTATTGTCAATGGAGGACATTTCAAAACATATACATATCAAAGAGAAAAGTCTGCTTATAAATATAGTTAAAGAATTCATTTTCAATTAAACAGACGAGTTGCTCCAAAAAAAATCACAAACAGGAAAAAAGAACTTGAAAATAATTTAAATAATTTATAATATAATTACAATAAGTACCCAGTCGAATTTTGTGCACTGGAATATTCAACTAAATACAGCTTTTGTTGATCAAGAATTAAAGAAAAATGAAAGAAATTTCTTTGCTTTTGTTGTCTAATTCTGGTTGTAAAACAGAAATAAATTAATAATGATTTCATTAAAGACAGATAAATTATAATTTGTAAAGATTATTTTAAAACTCAATAAGAATAATGTTAGGAATTTGATATCAATTCCTCGCGTATAAATAGTTAATACGATGATATAGTAAATTAATATGCAAATAATCAACAGTTGATTTAAATCTCGCTATCTGATGCATTTTATAATTCATGTGAAGTAATCGTTTATACCTTTTACTCAGTAAAATCACTGCACTCTATTATGACTGCAGCAACACTCGTAACTCTTTTATATATATATATATATATACATTCTCGCTATTAAGAAGCTGCCGAGATGACCTAACACGCAACCGATGAGTTATAGTGCAATTGCGCATATCCTAATATAATATAATTCAAGTTAAGTTTAAATAATATCATTTTACCGATTTCTTTCGATTGTAATGTTAATAAAGTATTTTTTTAAAACAGAAAAGAAAATTTTTCTAAAAATTTTTTGATGATAATATTAGAAAGACTAATAAATTATAGTTTTCTGAGTCTGGAAAGAAATAAACTATTTGTATTCGGATAGGAACTTCAGTTCAGAAATTCAACCTGCTTTTAAATAGTCCAACTATATACAAAGTTCTATAATATATACGCTTATATCTCTCTTCTGAATTAATTATAAAAATAACTAATTTGATAGCAAAAAGTTAGTCGCTCAGAAGATTCAAATTTAAATATTCTTTCATTTACTAAATTTTTAATAATATTTAACAATATGAAATTGACGATTCAATATAACATAGAATTGAGAGTTTAATTACACTGAATAGAATATTCAGTAACATATGGACATAAAAATTTAATGCCATTAAAATGAAAATTAAGTAACGTAGAATTGAAAATGCAATACTGCATTACTAAAGAAAAACTTAGGTAAGCGCCATTTCGGTCAAACTGAGAAAATCAAGAAAAACTGTTTGCATTAAGAACCCTAATATAAACTGAAAAATTGTTTAATTTAACTTCACATACTAAGTAAAGTGATAGTGCCCTATCTAATTATGTAATAAAAAGTTCATTGTTTAAACAAATTATATGAGATAATGGATATACGTGTTTTTCTGAATGCAAATACGAAGTAAATAGTTGAGGAAAGTCCTTTGCGTAGTTTCTGCCAAATAGGTAGGCGAGCTCGGACCACTGATCGGATAGAAGAACTACGTAAACGCCAATGAATATGCCAGCCAGATACTTCGCGCTTCAAATCAAGTTACCCGAAGGCAATCCGAGTTTAGCCGAATGGCGGTTACGTAGTGCGTCCGACTCACTTTTTGATGGAAGAACTTAGGTATATCCAAGCAAAGCAAATCCGTGGTTTTTATCTCGTAACTAGCGCTGAGCATTGACCACGTTTTCGATAGAAAAACCACGGGAGTGACTTTGACGGAGTTTTTCCTTCTTATCTTATATTCGAGCTCGAAGCCTCGTACGATTTTCAGACTACGCAAAGTACTTTTCTTAAGTTTTTGTCAAGTATTCTTTCATTTTCTGGAATTTTTAGGATTTTCATAACAATTTTTTTACAACAAATAATATTATAAAATAATTTAAACAATAACTATCAGATGCAGCTTTTTTCAACGAATGCATTGATACCAAAAACTCATTTTTAGTCAAAATGTCGCTTACCAAAGTTTTTCCTTAGTACGGCAGAATAGCATCCCTCACAGCAAGGGATATTGAGGATATCTAAACAACAGGATATCCATATGATGTCCCTGGGATGTCCATAGATATCCTAAGGACATCCCAAAGATATCCTAATTTCCGTTTGCCTATTTATATCTCTAGGACGTCCAAAGAA
>JUFY01020158.1:0-14138 GCA_001855655.1 Leptopilina clavipes | reverse complement strand
CTTTTTTCAACGAATGCATTGATACTAAAAACTCATTTTTCGTCAAAATGTCGCTTACCTAAGTTTTTCCTTAGTACGGCAGAATAGTAATCCCTAATGTTAATTCAGTTTAAACTTTTAACTCAATTTTTCCAAAAAAAAGTATAAAAATTTAGCAAAAATAGAAGAATTTGATTATCATTCGAACCATGTCCTGAGGTGCGATTTTGTAATTTCACTTTGACTTTCGATTCGATATTGACTTTGACTTTGACTTTGACTTTGACTAATTGAAATGTTATGAAACTACAAAGGAGTTTCTGAATGAGTCAAAGTCAATGTCGAATCGAAAGTCAAAGTGAAATTACAAAATCGCACCCCTGCTCGAATTACAAGAAAACAAAACAAGAAATTTATCCAATAGATCGAGATAGAACAGGAAATTAAGCTATAAATTTTAACTGTTTCCACATTATCGATAAAAATATATTGATATTGAATGTTAGAAAGAAAATATCAAAAGAAAAAATCAAAATCCATTTTCAGAGAATTATACACATTAGATTAATTCGAAAAACAGGAGAAAAAAATTGTATGCCTTTTATCCTAAAGTGCATTTCTCTCCCAAGAATATACAATTACCTAATGCATGAACTGTAAATACCTTTTTACACAAATATAATTATTGGTAGAGAGTTATTTCTAATTATCGAGTCAAAAGCAATATATCTCAATACAATTTCTAAATTATAAAATCACGATGATATTTACAGACACGGCTTTTCGTGACCGTTAGTGAAATTTATGTATACGTGATTTTTTTTTCTCGAAAATTAACTGGAAAACCATTTTGAAAATTCCTTTTTTCTCCCTTTTCTTCAGCTTTAATAAGAAAATAACGGTATATGATGAAAACAAATCGTATTTGAAAATTAATTAAAACCAACGAATGACAAGATGAAAAACTACTAAGTAATGCCTTTTCATGTTGGTAAAAAAAAGATTCGAATTGGAAATTTTTAACAAGAAGTTACCTGCGCTATAAATTTCAATCGCGAGATGAGATAATAATGCAACGAGGATATAAATCAGCAGAATCAATAAAACCAGACGAAGAGATAGTTAATAAAAAGAGAAATAGTATAAATCGGTGAAAATTAATCTCATATGATGCAGAAGGTATAGAGACATTACAAAATAACAAAAAAGATAAACATCTCTAAGGGGGTAGCGAGTAAAGAAGAAATAAAAGATTGTTGAGAGCATGATGATTACACATGCATGGCTGCATTATAGACATTTCTTTGCTTCTGCAATGAAAGGGTAATTGGCAAGGTTAACTTCCATCATCTGTCTCAGTTACATCTCTTATATATTATTACATCTGTTCTTCTCCGTGATCGAACAAATTATTCTCTCCACGTAGCGGTCATTACCACCTATGTAAACGCGAGTCGTTTACATTGCTAATCAACAATTAATCAAGAATTCCTGATCATCAAATACAAAAATCCCTTTCAGCTGACATAACAAAAAAAAAAAAAATGTTCCACTAAATATAGCAAGTCACGTAACATAAATTTGTCACATTGAGTCCATTATTATGTCCGAATTGCGCACTTTAATCCGCACTTTATTATTATAAATGAAGGAAAATTAATTCGGCAGAATAATTGAAGAATTTGAGTAGGAACAATTTACGGAAATTGTTGCGGAATAGATCGTAGAAACAACGACGTGATATAAGCCAATGAGAGATGTGATTCTAATACAGGAACTTGCTCTTGAATTCATCAAGTACAATTTTCAACTATCAGCGGGATACTATTATTGCATCATTGCAAATTGTAGGGGTCTTATCATTTTTGCAAAATATAGCATATTGTCCTTTCAATGAGGACATTACAAACTATAACAATAAAAAGCTAACATTAATGATTAAACAGATGATTAACTCTATAGTCTATATCTCTTTAAATCTATTTTAAAATTTCTACTTTACTTCTTTATCAAACCTTCTTTATCAAATAGAATATATTAACTCCTTTATCGTGAATAATTAATTCACCTGCTCCTAATTTAAAAATACTTTCTCATGATTAGACTTCAAATTCATATACAGATGTAAACATAAGGAAAAAGAAAAAAAACTGTGTCATTCGTATTTAAACACGTGTGGGGAATAAAAATGTGAACGATATTGAAGTGGAACAGGACAAGTTTCTAAGTAATCAACCCTTATTCTCCTCATCTCGCACTGTTTTGTCTGTGGTCTTTTTTTTTGCAATATTTAAAATCCGAGCAAACACCAACGCATATGTGGAGAGACAAAAACAATTGTCGTTGTACTTGGGATGTATTGTATACTTTTCGCGTAAAGTTGGTCGCACGCACATGCGTCCCAAGAAGCGTGACCACAATGCGAAAGTGCTTCTCGATTTAAGGCTGCTGCAAGCAGGGGGTTATCATGGTAACGCTGTCCGCGCTGTCAGTGCAAGCGAAGAAAATCGATACAACCCTCATTTGATATGCCGTACTGAGGGCATACTCTATCTATCTATACTGACTTTCTCCTGCAGCATACCAATATAAATGACGACATTTTACATTATACCTAATCTTGCATTCTCTCCTTCTCAACAAACATGTTTCCAACATGTAATCTCAAAAGCGAACAAACAATTGTTCAAAATTCCCTCGTCTTCTTTCCAAAAACACCTAAGTTCATCCAGTTAATAACTACTTCTACAAAATTGAGAACCTCCTCCTACGAAATACATTTCATGATGAGATAAATTAAATCAACTCTCTAAATCTGAATAAGTGCATAAGTCTTTATTCAGATTTAGAGAGAAGCAAACTGAAGAATATATAAATATTTTTTCAAATAATAATCGCCAAATGATTTGAGAAAACAAGGATTCAATTATTATTTAAGAATTGAGAGAATAATCGCGAGTTTTAATGAATAAAGATGAACGCTTGAGTACTCTTCATGTGCGTCTAGACGGACGCTAATCAAATGCACACTGAACGAGTAAATGTGCACGAACCACTCATGTGATAATAAGCCTTCCAGTGATTTACCCTCAGAGATCAATAATGTGATTTTCCGTCATTAGATATCCTTGAATGAACAATAATGATGAAACATTCATGCTCAAGACTTCCCTGTGAGCCCTTAAGCATATTTCACTTTGCTATTTTATGTTTTAACGTAAAGGTAATATAGACTAAACACCATTGCAGAGAGTATCATGTTCTCCCTCCCAGCGGAGTTCATATATGCAAAACTCAAAAGCGTGAACGTGTTCGTCCCTAATGAGAGCACAAGCCACTTGAGCAAAGTCTTCTACACTTTTGAATACCACCAAGTCCTCAAGTTGAAATAATAATAAAAAAAAAAAAAAAACTACACAAGTTTATTGACCGATAAAGATTAGCTCGTCAGAAATAAATTGCGGATTATAAATTCTAATTAGACTCCAAGGATAAAGAATTTAAAATAACTTTTTAATTTCATTATAGTAATATTGTGTCTAATTAATTGGCAAATGTTAATGTCGATCCATAAGGAAGAATATCTGAAAGGGTACGAACAGTTCCGCTTTATTTCTCAACCTATAGATAGTAGTTCTTTAGAGGAATCGATGGTAGAACTAGGCCATTTCCTTTCTTTCTCCCTTGAAAATTTCGAGACACGATGTTAGCTTGTCTTTTATAAAACAAAAAAAAAGTATGATGCTTCCGTGGTAAAATGCGACTACCGTTTCCAATTAAGAATATTCCCGGCAATGATGAGAAATACAGTCAAGGTCACCGGGACACAACTACAAATGCAATAAAAATCTCTTCTTATTAAATTATCCATCCTACTTATCATTCAACTAAGTCTCAAAAATAAAATCATCACTCATGAAATTCAAGACTTTTGTGGCAAATAACTATAAATAGTTTAGGGTGAAAAAATCCATTATAGAGTTGGTAAATTTTTCAATATTTAGGAAGTAATAACGGTTTACTTAACAGATTATATAACAAAAAATTAAAATAAGAATGATGCAATCGTGATGATTATTTGAGAACATATGAACAGGTTTTTACGCTCATGATACTCGACTGCTCGTAAAAATATACTCACAGTAACAATAACCATTGCGAAGTAAAAATATGCAGAAGAAAAAAGCAAATTCATATACATATATATCCGATAAGAACACATTGAAAACCGGTTAGAAGAGCATTTGGTTTAAGTACTTTTGCCACCTTTTATTTTGTCCTCATTTGTAAGCCTTTTAGCATTTAATGCCTTACGAATCACTGCGCACAAACGTTTAATAAATAATTATTCGTGACATAAGTAGCTTATACATCTAATCTGTAAATCACTTTTGCAATTCTGTAACTAGTGTTTATATACCATCCGGTGAGCTATATTTTAAAATATCCTTTTCCACTTGCAGAATTTCCCGATTTTTCCTAATTTACAATATTCCTCTTGAAAAATTGACACCATAAGTTAACAACCAATCTTTAATTAAACATTTAAATTTATTCAAAAGGAAAACATTGTATTCTTCAAAGGTTATCCTTTAAAATTCAAAACCAGAATAGAAATCAATTATGAAAATAGTTCACTGCAAGGGAATTAGTTCACACGTGTAATTGATTTGCGAATTATCCAAGCGACTAAACAACATCAGTTAACTCGGGAGAGTAGAAACTATTGATTCAATGACATTAATTCAGCTCATTCAGATGGCTTTGTAATCCAACATCCTCCGCAAAAATCAAGTTCATGATAAAAACTTTTATTTTAATGAGCCCTTCCGATAATATACTAGTTAGGTGTCGGGGAATTCTACAATTCAGAAACAAAAAACAATAGCCGCACATTTCCTCAATGAATGAAAAAGAAAAACAACAAGCCCTACCGGAAGCATGAAAGGGTAATAAAATCCAGCCAACCAGTAAAAAAATTTACTCGGTCACTACTGTTGGAATTTTTTCTACCACTGTCTAATTATCCAATAAACCATCTCATACAAGTACATATTGTTCGTCATACTTTTTGAGCATATTCCGAAAAAAAAGCAAACAAACAAATTCGTTGATGACAAATAAAAGGTGTCTCCACCCTGATCGAAGTTTGCGGAAACGGAAATGCCACCCACGTTATGTCAATCAGAAATAGGCTTCCTTCCGTGATACCAAGAAGTAACTGACTGAGTCAAAGAATCTATGAGACGTGACGGCCTTGCAATATATACCTATATCGTTTCGGATCACAAATAACAATAATTTTTGTATATTAGGGTTCAACCGTTCCACAAGAAACGTCAAATTAGAAGCAAAAAAATCCACAAAAATGGATTACAAAACACGAAACTAAATTATTCCGCACAAGGGTCAATGCCTTATCGAGTAAAATTTTATTTCCCTCTTATCTTCAACAAAATAATTACGCGAGTCGCAGTTCCATAAAAAATATTATTTACACCCTTTTTCTTAGACTTTTTTTTTAGAAATTTTATGCATATATCATTTCAACACGCAAGCTACGTCTTAATTAAACATGCGACAACAGAAAGTACAAGTGAATGTATAGAAAAACTGGATTGAATAAGCGTGCGAGAAGTAAATCCTCGAGGGGAGAGAAAAAAAGAACAATTTGTACTGTTATTTTGCACATCATCAGTTCAAGTTCAACAAATGAATTGGATCTCGTAATAAGGTCGAGTTAACCGTACAAGGTTGAGAGTATAACATCCACAAAAACTCATTTACAGTTATGCAAGATGAATTGCGTGCGAGTATAAATAAACCTGATAAAATTTCTTCCGCGAACTCGTTGCGACTAAAAAAAAAAAGAAATAATAAAATTTACTAATGCTGACAATTAGTATTATTCAAAACTTTATATAGGTATATATATAAATGAATTAGGGGGAGAAATTTTTTTAACACGCACGTAAATTTATCAAGCTGATAAATCGGCTAGTATTCTTTACTATATACACCTTTCTTAACGGAAGTGCAAGCGCGCGAGAGTGTTTTAGAGAAGGAGATCCTGTTACTTCTAAAGATAATCTTGGACTCAATTAATGTTGAAAATACGTTATGGTCTGTAAGCAGATACAGTATTATCTTTTAAGTCGAGTCATCAACTACCAGGATCTCCAACAAGATATATAGAAAATGTGACAATAAAACTCGTAAATTAATTCGTAATAATAATAAAACAATACATATCAATGTTTTCTGCATAAACAAAAGCAACACAAGCAGAAATTAGAGAAGGGATTATAAAAGAGAAAATTGCTAAGTAAAAAAACGTGTTTAAGGATTATGCATTAAAAATAATTATCCTTTTCCCGAACAGTACTTATGTTTCTCTTTGAGAATTTTATTACAGTTAAGTGACTATTTCTTTATACTTTCTAAGGCATTCATCAAATCATTATAAATATAAAAAAATCATTACGCTTATATACCAAACATTCCAATTTTAATGCTATCCAAACTTAGAAGAAACTAATCTAAGAATTTACATTCAAGTTTCAATAATTGGAGTTCGTAAACATCTTTCAGTGACCAAAAAACAAAGACTTTTACCAAAAATTTACCATCGATGATTAAATGTTAAATTAACTGTTAAATATTCGATTTTTTGTCAATTAAGAAACAGTTGTAAACTTATTTTTATCATAACTATAAAAAAAAAATGTTGAATATTTTTGTTACAGATGGCGAGGCATCAACCGGTCCTAGTATTAATGATCTCTACTCTTCTAATATCCGTTTCAGCGGATAGTTCTGTTCACACAATGTCCAAGTATCATCAACTGATCACGTCAACCACCCTAAATTGGTTGCCTCATACTCATTATACTGCCAAATCTGAAGAGATTGTTATTGGCAGTTTTGAAGGTTAGCAACTACAAATAAAAATAAATAGAACCATAAACGTTTAGTATCATTTGCAATTTGCAAATGCTGGTACCATCTGTTTAGGAACATCTACAATCAGTATTGTAAATGGTATCATGTTTAAGCAGCATCTACAATCTGTATTGTAAATGGTACATCTCCATTTTAAAATTTACAGAAAAATCAACCAGTTTAAGCCTATTGTTATAGCTAATAATTGAAAATCAAAAACAGTTGAATGTTACCTAATGACTTTGTAAATGAAAAGAAAACATTAATCAATCAAAAGGAATTCTCACGATTGAAAATATTTCTGAGAATATCCTTTCCGTTTCTATTATATTAAAGAAACAAAGTAAAGTTCTCTCTAAGAAGTTTGAAGTCACCGGACGTTCCACCTTTTGCACTTAGAATACGATCTGCATGAGGAAACAGAATATCTTCTCGAATATCAGCTTTTGAGGATCTAAGTTTCCAGTTTAGCTTAAAGGAACTTTATTTTAATGGCGACTTGTAAAAAAAGAAAAATACAATAATGAATCTCAGACCCTATAAAATTCTATATTTTTGAATATTCATTCGAACAAAATTCGCTTCAATAAAAATTCTCTCTGCTTCATAAAATTCGATTAAATTCAAAAAAGAAAACTAAAATTACAAAATATTTTTTCAGACTCCTCGAAAACCATTTACGTGTGCAGAGCTCTACATAATGGGATTTTTGTGACCGGCAGTATGAAAGAAGGTGAAAAGGGATGCTTGGTCACTTCATTGAGCAGTGTAAGGACGCACAACAAATATGATCTTTTACAAAATATTGACAGTGCTGCTCGTGTCAGTTGGGTCTATTGGGATAAATACAAAGATATTCCAGTTGGTGCAGTTTCACCATCAAATGATGAAAACTATTTTGTAGCACGACACATTGTTGATGGAGTAAATTCTCAATATGATTCCTATGAACAAATGCATTACATCGGAACATTAAATACCAAAGATGGACTTGGCAAAATTACCTACACAAAGAAGGTAAGGATCTTCTTGTTTTGAAAAAATGTAACCAAATTTATTCAATATTTTATCCCTTGAATTTAATCATTTTTTAAAATGATTCTTATTCAAGGACATGAATCAACGATGACACATAAATAGCACGTACTTTCAAGTTTAATGTTAATCAATTAAAATTGAAAAGAACGTAGAAAATATCAAAAGTTTGAAAAAAATAGATATAAAATAATGATGATAAGAGATGAGACATCAAAGGAGATTAAAGCGAGACCTTTCATTCGCCACCCACTTTTCCATATACCTCGATCAACCCTCTTTACCTTGAAACAGGAGGAAAACGTGTAATTTATATAAAAATACTAAAAAGAATCGACATTTCCACGTCCTTGCAATACCCTTCTCAAGGTTACAATAAAAACATTTTATCCTCTTTCATTCCCCATCTCTTAATATTATTTTCTCTTCTATATTTAATCTGCGCATAATTTTTGTTCCGAGTTCATTAAAACATTCTAGAACTCGACCTTATTTGTTTACATATTTATAAATAAAATCTCCATATTTTTTTCAGGATGGTTCTGAAGGATCGACAGAAAGTGGTCAGATTCTTGTCGAAACTGAACCATTTCGTTATGAATTAAATTCCGTCAAGTTGAATTTTATTAAAAAACGAGAAAAGAAACGCGAAAGAAGAATGTTGGGAACAGCAACCCTAAGTAATACCGGCTCAGAACAAGGAAAAGTGGCAGAAGCATTCACGTACTCGTACAATTACACACAGTACTGGGGTCAGGGTCACGCTATTCTCAAAGGCCTCAATACTTCAATAACACTTCTAAATAAAACAAAATTACCCGACATTGTTTGGGGTATTCCCGAAAGTAAAGTTCAAGATGATGTCAAAACGTAAGTTAAAAACATTCAATTAACTCCTCAAATTCAATTCATTCAATTCCCTAATTACTGATTTCCGTACCAGAATAAACAATATAATCTTTGGAATAGAAATTATTTTATTACAAAAATCAATGTTGAAGATAAACTACTTTACCGACCTAAAATATTTCCTTTCACTTAAAAAAACAATTTTTCCAATTAAAATTTCGAATGATAATTTTGTATTATTAATTTAACAGTGTGGAGTATCTATTGGAACCGGGAACTGCAGTTAATGTCACGCTACTTGGAAACTACACAGACTTAGAGGTGCCATACATGGCAAAATTGGTAGCGATTTATGATGACGAAACGGAGAAAGTACGTTCAATAAGCGGTGTACGTCAGGAGGAAACGATGCTCGACGTCAGGCCACTATTTAGTCCAGTTTTCTTCATAAATAATAATAGTTTAGTACCTACAACTCTACCACCACCAACGACAACAACAACAACAACAACCACCACTACAACTACCACAACAACAACAACAATTGGTCCCGAATCAATAATAATGTCAAAGGATATGCCAAATATGGAAAGTTCCAATTCAGAAAAAGAAGACGAGAATATGATAATACCACCTAGAAAAGGTGATGGTACAAATATGCAAATCGATGACGGAGGACCTCTATCATTAAAAAATAAAATTGACGGCGATCATTCAATGTCAAATATTTGTCTACCAAATCTCTTAACGATAGTGATAACAATAACCATTTCCTACATTCGAATAACGTGAAGAAACAATTTTTCTTTTTTCATTTATCCTCTAGAATGCATTTTACAATAGACCTATATAGCATCGTAGAGTATTGTCAATGAAAAACAAAAAAAAACAGAGGGAAAGAAATATATATTATACGTATCGCTCTACTTTCATCCTATATAAGTGATACATTGCAAATTTAAAACTGACAAACTCTTTGGCTATGTTAATGTATACATAAAATTGTATACCAACATAAGCTTGCCTTTTTTCAAAGATAAAAGAAAAGAATTCTTGATATTTAAAAACACACAAAGTATAGTTGTAAATTTAGCGTAGAAAAAAAATGAGATCTATAAAAGAAATGACAAAGAGCTAGTCTCAAAAGAAGTATTAAGTACAAGCGACATCAGCCAAGACAAAAAAAAAAGAAAAACAAAAAATCCACAGGATTTAACAAAAAAAAAAAGAATATATATAAAAAAATCGTTACATTCCGTCTTGTGCTATTCTATAAACATACAAATATGACGGTTCTAATGCCTTCTTCGTCAAGATTGTCATGTCCTCCGGTCTATAGAAGAAAATAATTTTCTTTATATAACCAAATACCTTCTAAATATTGCCTTCCTTGAAGGGAGCCTAAAAAGCACAAAAAAGTTACAACTATTTCAGATATTGCTTTTTCTCTTTTTACAACAAACACACACACACACAAACAAAAGATTACTTCATTTGACAGAAAAAGATGAGAAAAAAAAATAAAAATTCGTAAACTATTATAATTATAGCTATGCTATATTTTTTGAGAATGCAGTATAATTTTAGAAGTTTGTAAGGTTTGTAAGTAGCATGTAAGCGACTTGTAGGGCTATAGGGCTTGTGAATTTTTTTAAGAAATGAAACAGTGCCGGCGCTAATGAATTTGATAAAATATATAGCTCAAAGTACAGCGCGATATTTGAGATTTGTTGTTGCTTTTCGGTATTTTATATGTTAAAATGAAAAAAAATGGGGGGGAAATGGAGAAAAAGGAGTGAATAAAAAAAAGTTGATACGATATTTTTGACATATTGTCGCGATATGCACGAAGGCACTGATATGTATATACAATGTGACTGAAGAGTCTTAATAGGTGTATTAAATTGTTAATATATAATTATTTAATGATTTATCGTTTTTACACAGAGTGTAGATTAAAAAAGTTGTAATTTGTAATTTTTCATTATTATGTTTAAACTCCTACAAATATGTATTTGTTTTTGACTTCCTCGAGAGCAAGTAGGAATTTATATTATTGCGTTAAAATTAATTTATATTAAGTTTTATCATTAAAAAAATGAAAATAAATAAAAAAAAAAATAAGGATAACATTCCAATAAGTACCATTTTATCATTAAACTACGTGATGCCTTACGAAAAGACATTGCTGCTTTATATCAACTTTTAGCTTGTATAGAAAGAGTAAAAAATTTTGTGAAGCTAATTAAATTTATGATATCTTTGAGAGAGGTGAAGGATGACCGACGTATTAATAGAAATAAGGTTTCTAAATATTTTTCATATCATTTTACGTATGAGAATTTATTATTATTATTATTATTATTATTATTAATCGGATCATCATAGCAAGCGTTATTCGTTTCCTCTAATCAATAAGGACGAATAATTTGCGCAAACCTGTAGCAATGGAAATATTACTGAAAAAAAAACTACCTCTAAACAAAAAAAATATGAAGATTAAGAAAAAGAAGATGAAGAAGCGATTCATTTTGCAGCTTTACCGAAGAATTATTAAAATATTGTTCACAAAATGTATATCCAAAGCATCTCTACAACTCTGTAATATAAAATACAAAGACGAAAATAAATAATACAATAGCACCCTTCTGCTTTTTCAAACCAGAAATTTTGTTTTCATCACTCGAACCAATAATATAAGAGCTTTAAAACAAAACTATAACATTGGAAAATTGATTTTTCTAAAATAATACTAGCGACATTGGAAAATAATTCACCTAATACGACACCTGAGAATTATGAACCCTAAAACGACCTTAATTTTAAATTCAATTAATAAACTGAAAATTATTCACCGTACAGACAAAATGTGCCTTAATTGTATTATATATTTTAATTTGTTTGACATTTGAAAATTATTCGCCACTAACAAAACATTAATTGAAATTTATTTCACATTTGTAAATTATTCATTTCATACGACCTCAATTTTAAATACATACATATATGTAAAAATTCGACTATAAAATAACGACAAACATTATTTCTAATCATCTGATTTTTAAAAAATCACCAAACACTGAAAAAAAATTTTATTTGATTCAAATAACCAATTACTTGTCTATTATCAAATAAATATTTATTTGTATCAAATAAACTTTATTTGAGTCAATTAAATGGTATTTGATTTGAATACAGAAATTATTAATTCAATTGTAGTTTATTTGATTTATATAAAAATTACTTGGTTCAAGTAAATATTTATTTGATAATAGACAAGTAATCGGTTATTTGAATCAAATAAATTTTTTTTTTCAGTGAACCTACCAAATAAAAGGTCAATTTAAAAAATTTAAAGAATTTAATTTATTTTTATTTACTTTCAACAATAAATTATCCAAAGAAAATTTTTTAATATGGCTAAAATTACGAACGTTTCATGAACAAAATTTTCTGTAAAATGGGATTATTAAAAATTGATTAACTAAATAATAATAAATAATTCCTAATTTTTTTCAAAAATATTTAATTCCTAAAGATAATTTATTATTTTATAAAATTTCATTTTACTTTATAAAAATTTGGCGAAATAAAAATTATCATCAACAGAAATTTAACCCTATTAAATTTTGGCTAAATAAAAATTTGCCAATCTAAATTTCGAAACAGTAGATATTTGTAGTAGTTTCTAAAAAAATATATTTATACTTTCGAGGAATTTTGTCCACTGAACGTTCGGAATTTTAGGTAGATAATTATTTCAACAATTTAAAAGAAATGTTATTGAGCCAGAATTAAACATTTATTTTCAATTAACATTTTTATAAAAAATGTTTTGAAATATGAATTAAAGGATAGAAATATATTTTTTATTTCAGTATGAATTTTATGGAATTTCATTGGCTTACCCAGTACACCATATTGTTGTGGTGTGAGTCGCACATCTCCATCAGGTCCACCAGGTATTGACGAAATGAGAGAAGCTCTATCGCTTATATGACTCCGTGTACTGGCTTCACTTCTTCTTGCCCACGAGACTTGGGAAACTGCATCTATCAAATTAATAAGATATATTTTAATTGATTGATTAACATCAAAATCGCTATTTTCAAGCCGAGACTTTATTAATTATTCGAAATATATTTATTTAAAACATTTACAGACTAGTCTTCTTTTTCTTTTAAATTATCAGTTGAATTTTGAGAACAAAAATTGTAAAGAATTATTATTACCAAAATTAGAAGTCTTCGAATTCATGAATCTATGTCTAGCATCTCTGATACTTTTACGTGATGGAGGCAAGGGATGTCTTCTCCTTCTTTTCAAAAATTGTGCCAAACTGCCCAATAATAACGTTCCGCCAGTAAAACAAATAATTAGTATCTGGAAAAATAGAATTCATTAGAATATTATACATTGCGAATTTATAATCGCTCATAATCATAATCACTGAATATAATAATATAATAATTCATATTACAATTATTGAATGATTTAAATATAGAATAATTTTCACAAATTTATCATTTCCAACGCAATGTTACAAGATAAATAAAAAAACAAAATTAACTCATATTTATATATAGAAAATTTAAAATATTCGCATAAATTACATTTTTATGGAGACTTCAAGAATTTTTTTTTATTTATGTCAACGCATAAATATAATAGCTTTAATAATATGAAAATTTAAGAATTCTCATTGAATAATTACATAGTAAAAATTGTCAAGTAATATTAAATAATTTTTTACTTACATAAGATGTTTTTTCTAAAAAGTTAACCTAAAAATAATTTATAGGTTAGTTACCTTTTGTCTTCTAGAAAGATTAAACGATGGCAGTGAAATCAAATAATGGGAATACAATTTTCCCAAGACTTCATTTGCTTTGACGAGTGACATTATTAATAAACAATTTTAATTTCTTTCCAAAATAATGTTAGGATAAAGACACTTTGAACACTTTGATTACACCTTCATCTTCATCACAAAACTGATCACAACACAATGCGCCTTTCGCGTTGAAAATAAGGAACGAACCGCGAGGAATTATGTTCCAAATTTCAAAAAATACCGGGAATGAAATATAAAATATAATTATTAAATGTTTAATTAAAAAAACAATAATGACAAGGGTAAAAAATATGAACACAATATAAATTTCCAAATATTCAAAAAAAAAAAAATTAATTTTATACCATAAACAAAATAATTAATTGTATGTGAAAATTATTAATCAAATAAAAAACCGAATTTTTAAATTAAATATGAAAATAAATGTTTAATTAAATTTAAAAATAAATGTATAATTAAATATAAAATTAATAAAATA
>JUFY01020151.1:0-10310 GCA_001855655.1 Leptopilina clavipes | reverse complement strand
TTCGAAATATTTATAAAAATGTAAAAACACATACGGAACGCCATTTTTTAAAAATGACATTTTTGGATCATTTAGGTCAAAGAACATAAAGATACATTAAAAAATTGAACTTGAAAATATTGGTATAACAATGTTTCCCATGACGTTGCAATAATAATAATTATTATTATTAATATAATAATAATAATAATAACAATAATAATAATAATAATAATAATAATAATAATAATAATAATAATAATAATAATAATAATAATATTTCTGACGCAAATTTTGACCTAAATTTTTGACGTTATGTTTTCTTCAATGACCTGTGACTTTAACATCAATTTTAAGTGTTAAGTCTGGCAATACGTTTGTGTATTTTGTTTTGATATACGTTATATCACCTGTGATTTTGACCTAAATTTTTAAATTATATTTGTTTTTTGACCTGACAATTTTTACGCTAAATTTTAAAATTACATTTTCCCATTCACTTGTATATTTTGACCTTATTTTAAATTTAATATATATATTACCCAAATCATATTTGACATAATAGTAATTTCACATAAAACCATATAACGCAAATTTCATTTGACATAATATTCATTTGACATAAATTCCATTTGACATGAAACACATTTAACATAAAAATCACTAGACATAAGATTCATTTGACATAAATTTCATTTGAAATAAAAATCATTTAGCATAAATGTCATTTGACATAAAAACCACTTGAGATAAATTTCATTTGACATTAGATTCTTTCGACATAAATGCCATTTGTCATGAAACTCACTTAACATAATTCCCATTTGACATAAGTTTCAATTGACATACATTTTATTTGACATAAAATTTATTTGACATAAATGTCATTTGACATTAAATTCATTTGACATTAAATTCATTTGACATAAATGTCTCTTGATATAAATTTTATTTAATATCATTTTTATATTTGACATAAAATTTATTTGACTTGATGTCCTTTGAATAAATTCCATTTGACATGAAACACATTTAACATAAAAATCACTAGACATAAGATTCATTTAATATAAATTTCATTTGACATAAAACTTATTTAACCTAATTCCCATTTGACATAAAAATCTCTTGACATAAATTTCATTTGACATAAATGTCATTTTACATAAAATTCATTTGACATAAATTTCATTTTACATAAAATTCATTTGACGTAAGTGTCATTTTACATAAAATTCATTTGACATAAATGTCATTTTAGATAAAATTCATTTGACATAAATGTCATTTGACATAAAATTCATTTGACATAAAATTCATTTGACATAAAATTCATTTGACATAAAATTCATTTGACATAAAATTCATTTGCAATAAAATTCATTTGACATAAAATTCATTTGACATAAGTGTCATTTTACATAAAATTCATTTGACATAAATGTCATTTGATATAAAATTCATTTAACATAGAAATATTGGCGCGAATTTTCAAAGTAACAAATCAGATATTATGAAGAAAATTATGATTGGTCAGTTTTAATATATGCGCAGATATTTTTATGCCAAATGAACTTTATGTCAAATGAAATTTATATCAAGTGATTTTTGTGTCAAATTTGAAAATTATGTTAAATAATAAATAAATAATTAAATAATAAGTAAATAAATAATTGAAAAATTAAATCATAAATGTCAATTAATTTTCTTCTCCTTGAATTTTTTATTTTTCATTAAAGGAATATTTTCCCTCTTCCCATTATAATTTCCCATCAGGTGTTCTTACAAAATTCCTTTTTTTTCCATCTATTGGAATTTGTAGTTATCAAAAATCTAAGGCAAAGAAGAGACTGTGCAAAAGAAGAAGAAGGAAACATAGATTCGATTTTCTACTCCGTTTTGAAGAAGTGTGTCGAAATGATAAAGGATATTCCATAACCACTCTCTCGACAATAGAATGAAAAACATTTGTTGACTTTCTATTTCAGTTAAATATACATGGAAAACTCCAAAAAGAAACTTGTATATATATACGAAACGAGAGCAAAATAGAAACACATCATACAAAAATTTTTCCAAAGCGTGGGAGTTAAAAATATTTGTAACGATCAACTAAAAATCAACAAAACAAAACAAAACAAAACCAAACCAAACCAAAAAAAAAATATCCCCATAAATTGTCCACTTTTAGGCACTTTTAAGCAATATATCATATTTTAAACAAAAGTTCACCCTCCATTTTTCTATATATGGTATCGTTGATCCGCGATTCAAAAATACCACTGTTAGAAAAGTGGTGAGGTGAAAACGTACCGTTCCTCTATTTAAACCACACCAGGGAAAAATATCATAAATCCTTCAAAAACCTGCCACACAGCAGGTATGACCGCAGTATTTTCTAATATTTTGATTCATGTCGCTTTCACTGGTCCAATTTGTGTTGTGTTGTGGCCCCCTTTTTTGGGGGAGGGGGAGTGGGGGTATATATATCTTGAAAAATTTGTCCCGGGTTATATAATACAATACAATTCTTGTCAGCTCCTCAAGCTTCCATTTTTATTTTTTTTTCCTTATTTTTCACCACACAATACACAACAAGACACGAATCACTCATTGTCGTGCGTGAAACTGTGATGCTTATTATTATTATTATTATTATAATTTGTTAGGAGTAGTGGCCCCCCCCCAAAAAAAAAAAAATATGGCTGTTTAGCTTTCAAAAATTGCATTCATATGTTTAAGAAGAGAGTTTTCCTATTCAGAAAAAAAATGGAATATGATAATTTGCTATTTTGAAAATAAAAATAATATATGCGAACCATGCACTTATGATTCCACTTCAAAAATATAAAGAAAGACTTGAGATTTTTTAAGAAAATTTTTGAAGAATTTTTCTACTAAAAATACAAATGTGAGACGTCTTCCATGACAAACAAACATATCATCAAAATTGCCATTTTTAAATTGATGTGAAATTTTTTCAAATATTCAAAATTTCAAAACATAAAAATTTTCAAACATTGCAAATTCAGGTCAACAGTGACAGGTCAAAAGGGCAAACGTAATCTCGAAAATTTAGAAACAATATTCATAGATTCAAAGACAAAGAAAATATATCAAAAACAAAAATTTTCGTGTAATAAAAAGAGAATACAAAAACTAAAAATTAGGTCATAACTCGTAGGTCAAAAAATTTTAACTTTATACCAAAATAAAAAAAAACACAAAATTTTAAGTAAGAATAATATTTTATTATTAGTAATAAACTAATAATAAAAATTGTCTCAAATTTAGGTCAAATATCACAGGTCAAGAGAATGAAAATTGTACAAATTTAGGTCAATATTCACCAATAAGAGAATAATACAAACTAAAATTTTTTGTTAAAATTATCATAATAGGTCAATAGGTGAAGATGATCAAGAAATTCAGGTCAAAATTGACAAAAAGCAATAAAGTGAGGAGAATATTTAATTTTAGGTCAAAAATGTGAAGTCAACAGACGATGAAAAATTTAAAATTTACGTCGTAAGTTATTGTGAAGAAAACTCATACTTCAGGTCAAATATTACGAACAAATGTACCAAGAGAACGGCTTAAGGTCCCACTTTAGGTCAAAAGGCATAGGTCATTGTGAATGAAACTCAAACTTCTGGTAAAAAAATTACAATTATGACAAGAGAACCTCTTTAGGTCACACTTGAGGTCAAAAGTATAGGTCATTGTGCAGAAAACTCAAATTTCAGGTCAAAAATTACAGTCAAATATGACAAAGGGATCTCTTTATGTCACACTTTAGGTCAAAAGGTATAGGTCAGAAGACGAAGAAAAACTCAAAATTTAGGTAAATCTATAGGTCAATGGTATATAAGAAGCTCAAAATTTAGGTCAAGAGTTATAGGCCAATGGTCGAAGAGAACCTCAAAATTTAGGTCGAAATTTGAAGGTCAATAAGCAAGCATAGACGGAATATTTAGGTCAAAAGTTATTGGTCAATGGTCGAAGAGGAGCTCAAAATTTAGGTCGAAGTTTGAAGGTCAATAAGCAAGCGTAGATTGGAAATTTAGGTCAAAAGTTATAGGTCAATGTTCGAAGAGGACCTCAAAATTTAGGTCGAAATTTGAAGGTCAATAAGCAAGTGTATATTGAAAAATTAGGTCAAAAGTTATAGGTCAATGTTCGAAGAGAACCTAAAAATTCAGGTCGAAATTTGAAGGCCAATAAGCAAGTGTAGATTGAAAATTTAGGTCAAAAGTTATAGGTCAATGGTCGAAGAGGAGCTCAAAATTTAGGTCGGAGTTTGAAGGTCAATAAGCAAGTGTAGACTGAAAATTTAGGTCAAAGGACAAAAAGTTATACGAGTTAAAAACTCAAAATAAATTCATTATAAACATTTCAGTATTATTTTTTTGTAACAGTGATATTTTAAATTCTAAAAAAAATATATAAATATAAATATAGGAGAGTAAAAAAGAAGATGGTTTATCAACGTGGACCAAGATCTCTTAAAATTCATCTTCAGGATGAGTAATAATTTTTCGCTCCTTTTGTCTTTCAAGTCAAGAGTTTTCAGAAGAACGATAAAAATGTACAAAATATCGTTGTACGTGAGAAGAGATTTTGTCGATAGATTTGAAAATTGGGCATGTTTTTTCAAAAAAAAAAGGAAAGAAATCACTTTTTTCTTGTCCCGTGCGAGATTTTAGGCAGATAAAGTCTCTCGATAGTTGCGATCTGCGGATAGAAGGCAAAAGTTCCGTCAACAGAACAATTTTTAGCAGTGCGGTTGTGTCGGCAAAATATAAGAGAGAAATAGAAGCGAGAAATCGAGAGAAGCTTAAAAAAGATGGATTTCTTCTCCCCCCTTTTTTTCCAAACTGAAGATGCACTTTAGATTTCGAGTTCGATAGATCCTTATAATAATGAATTGACAGACGAAGAGGCTGAGTAATTTTATATTTTCACTACATTTCTTTTCCAAATAGAATCTTTTAGTGGATTTTCTTTTTTTTTTTCTCAAAAACTTTCAATAGTTAGAGAAAAATTTTCTCTTTTTTTTCTAAAATTAAAGGGAAAGGGGTAAAATGACACATTAGGTCACTTTACATCGCTATTTTTTTTTCTTAATCTGTAGTATTTTTGATCTAAATTTAAAGGGAACGGGGTAAAATGATACATTTAGATGTTTAAACATTTTTCCAAGAGAAGTGGGGTAAAGTGGCACAGTAGGTCACTTTACCCCTCTTTTTTTCTTAAACATTAGTATTTTTTATTTCTTCAGTATTTATATTTATATTTATATTTATTTATATTCCTTTCCTTTAAAGGGAACTGGGTAAAATAATACATTTCGAAGTTTAAACATTCTTCCAAAAGTAGTGGGGTAAAATGGCACAGTAGGTCACTTTACCCTTCTTTTTTTTCTATAAACTATAAAGTATTTTTTATCTTAATTGACAGGGACCGGTGTAAAATGCTACATTTAGACGTTTAAACTTCTTTCAAGAGTAGTGGGGTAAAATGACACATGAGGTCACTTTACCTTACTATTTTTTTCAAAATCTGCAGTATTGTTGATCTAAATTTCCAGATAATGGGGTAAAATTATATATTTCGATGTTTGAACATTCTTCAAAGAATAGTGGGGTAAAATGGCACAGTAGGTCACTTTACCCCTCTTTTTTTCTTAAACATTAGTATTTTTTATTTCTTTAGTATTTTTAATTTAAAGGGAACTGGGTAAAATTATACATTTCGATGTTTAAACATTCTTCCAAGAGTAGTGGGGTAAAATGGCACAGTAGGTCACTTTACCCTTCTTTTTTTCTATAAACTATATAGTATTTTTTTATCGTAATTGACAGGGAACGGTGTAAAATGACACATTTAGACGTTTAAACTTCTTCCAAGAGTAGTGGGGTAAAATGACACATTAAGTCACTTTACCCCATTATTTTTTTCTTAATCTGTAGTATTTTTGATCTAAATTTACAGATAATGGGGTAAAATTATACATTTCGATGTTTAAACATTCTTCCAAGAATAGTGGGGTAAAATGGCACAGTAGGTCACTTTACCTCTCTTTTTTTCTTAAACATTAGTATTTTTTATTTCTTTAGTATTTTTCATTTAAAGTTCCCTTTTATTTAAAGGGAACTGGGTAAAATAATACATTTCGATGTTTAAACATTCTTCCAAGAGTAGTGGGGTAAAATGGCACATTAGGTCACATTACCCTTCTCTTTTTCTATAAACTATATAGTATTTTTTATCTTAATTGACAGGGAACGGTGTAAAATGACACATTTAGACGTTTAAACTTCTCCTAAGAGTAGTTGGGTAAAATGACACATGAGGTCACTTTACCTTACTATTTTTTTCTAAATCTGCAGTATTGTTGATCTAAATTTACAGATAATGGGGTAAAATTATACATTTCGATGTTTGAACATTCTTCCAAGAGTAGTGGGGTAAAATGGCACAGTAGGTCACTTTACCCTTCTTTTTTTTCTATAAACTGTATAGTATTTTTTTATCGTAATTGACAGGGAACGGTGTAAAATGACACATTTAGACGTTTAAACTTCTTCCAAGAGGTAGTGGGGTAAAATGACACATTAAGTCATTTTACCCCATTATTTTTTTCTTAATCTGTAGTATTTTTTTTCATTTAAATGTAAACGAAACGGGGTAAAATGGTACATTTGGACGTCCATTATAATTCGATGGGGTGATACGTCATTCTAATGGGGTAATATATGACAATAATTGTCAAATTCTATCCTCTTGAGAGTTGATAGACATTTTTGTGGAGTAAAAAAAAAAGAAAAAATCCAAATAGGAAAAAAATTATTACTCGATAGTGGTAGGAATAAAATAACAAAATAGTAATAATAATAATAATAATAATAATACTAATAATAATAATTATTATTATTATTATTATTAAACTTCTTCCAAGAGTAGTGGGGTAAAATGACACATTAAGTCACTTTACCCCATTATTTTTTTCTTAATCTGTAATATAATAATAATAATAATAATAATAATAATAATAATAATAATAATAATAATTATAATTATAATTATTATTATTATTATTATTATTATTATTATAATGATTATTATTATTATTATTATTATTATTATTATTATTATTATTATTATAATAGTAATAATAATCTCTACAAATTCGTCTCTCAGGAAACAAGAACATAAACCCAAGTTATATATATATAGTATGTCATCGAGAGAAACTGCTGGATGAGGCAGTACAGTTTGATGTTATATACCTGTTGTCAGAAACAGGTAAAACAGAACCCATTACAGTATTTGACAAATGGATTTTGGCTTTAAAGTGAGGTGTGACTCTTTGGAGAAAAAGAAAAAGAAGAAGAAAAAAAAAAGAAAGAAAAAACGAGCAAGTTAGAGAAGAAGAATTATTA
The DNA here is from genome assembly GCA_001855655.1 of Leptopilina clavipes. Classification (NCBI taxonomy): domain Eukaryota; kingdom Metazoa; phylum Arthropoda; class Insecta; order Hymenoptera; family Figitidae; genus Leptopilina; species Leptopilina clavipes. The sequence continues at coordinate 2,886 of JUFY01020151.1, read as the reverse complement.
CTATATATATATATATATATTAGAAAAAATAGAGCTACAGAGGGGCGGTCACGACCTGAAAACATAAATTAAATAATATTAGTTTTCTTAAACGTCGTGTGCAAGAAATAATACTGAAGATATAATTAACCTTTTGGGACACAAATCTCATTTTTTTTCCTCATCCAAAATCGTCCCACCCAAAATATGCTACTACAGAAATTTTCCATACAATATAATATACCATAATGATTTAACGGTGATTTACCACTTGAATTTTGGTAAATGAAAAAAAAACACATCTATTTACATCTACAAAAGACTCTCATCAATCGAAGAGAAAATTGATTCATTACCATCATTAGTTTCAAAATTAATGATTTTCTAAATAAAGACTTTCATTTCACATATTATACACATATATATATATATATATATATATATATATGTATTGGGATAGGGGGGGATACCCCCAAAGGTATTTGAACTAAATCTCATCATTTTAAATTGAATATATATATCTTAATTTTCAAAAAAGAAAAATTTCAAGAAAAAAAAATCACAATAATTACACACTGTGTGTTTTCAAACGTGCTTATTATTTATGGTGGAAGAAAAAAAATATTTTTCAGTGAAAAATTTTACAATCCCCCCCCCCTCCTTCTCCATGATGAAAAAAATTGATACATATAATTTTTTTTACATTATTTGTTTTAACATTTTTTTTTATTAAAATTAATGTGACTATTCAGTAGAATTGAAAAGCACAAAAAAAGTAAAAAATGACAAATTTTTGACCTAATATTTTTGACCTTTTTTTTGGCTTGACTTAGAAATTATTATATTATTAAGTAATATTAAGTAATTTTGAGATTCTCCAACTTCTAAATTAAAAAACAAAATTTTCTACTACGTGTTTAAAATTGTATTTGCGATTTTTGACCTAAATTTATAAATTACATTCAGTTTATGACCTAGCTATTACTTTGACCAGAATTTTTAAAGTTAGGTATGTTTTTCTTTTGACCTGGGAATTATTAATTAAATTTTAAATTTATTTTTCCCATTTGTCACTGGGTATTTGACCTAAATTTCAAAATTCTCCCCCTCCACATTGACCTGTAACTTAAAATAAAATTTTTTTCTCATTCACTGCGAATTTTGATTAAAAATGTTAAAATTTAATTTGACCTTTTACAATGACCTTTACATTTCTTTAGTTATATTCCTCTTGATCTGGAAATCTTTACCTATAAATTTTTAGGTTAAGTTCAAATTTTGTTCTTCGTAATTGACCTAAATTTTTGCAGTTTTTTCTCACGTTGATCAGTCATTGAAATAAAAATTTTCTCGTTCAGTTCGAAATAATAAGTGCGAATTTTGACCTAAACTTATCAATTAACTTTGTTTTTTTTACTATTTATTTTGACCGAAATTTTCTAAGTCATTTTATTTTCTTAACTTGGGAATTATTAAATATGTAATTTGTGAGGTAAATAATAAAATATTTTTCTGCGAACTAATTTTGACCTGAATTTAATAATTATATTAGTCTTTTTGACCTTTTTATGACCCGAGCTATTAAGTTTCATTATCTCCAATTGTGACCTAAATATTAAAAATATTGTTCATGTTAAAAATTGTATTTGCGAATTTTGACCTAATTTTATGGATTTCACAGGTCAAACGAACAACATAATCTCAAAATTTAGGTCCAAATTCACAGGTCAAAAAAGAAACATAAACTTAAAAAAATAAGGTCAGAATTCAAAGGACAAAAAGAAAAAGAAATCTAAAAATTTTTATTTTTATTCACAGGTCAAAAGGAGAGCGAAATCTTAAAATGTAGGTCCGAATTTACAGGTCAAGTAGTAAAAATAACTTTAAAAATTAGGTCAAAATTCACAGATCAAAATGCAAAGAAAACATAAAATTTTCATTTTTATTTTACAGGTCGAACGAAGAACATAATCTCAAAATTTAGGTCCACATTTACAGGTCAAAAAAGAAACATAAACTCAAAAAATAAGATCAGAATTTAAAGGACAAAAGGAAAAAGAAATCTAAAATTTTTTTTTTTTATTCACAGGTCAAAAGGAGAGCGCAATCTTAAAATGTAGGTCCGAATTTACAGGTCAAGTAGTAAAAATAACTTTAAAAATTAGGTCAAAATTCACAGATCAAAAAGCAAAGAAAACGTAAAATTTTCATTTTTATTTTACAGGTCGAACGAAGAACATAATCTTAAAATTTAGGTCCTAATTTACAGGTCAAGTAGTAAAAATAACTTTAAAAATTAGGTCAAAATCCACAGATCAAAAAGCAAAGAATACGTAAAATTTTCATTTTTATTCACAGGTCAAAAGAAGAGCATAATTTTAATTTTTAGGTCCAAATTTGCAGGTCAAAAAAGAAACATAAACTCAAAAAATAAGGTCAGAATTGAATGGACAAAAGGACATATTTTATTCACAGGTCGAGAAGAGAACGCAACCTTTAAATTTACATATATGTTCAATATTGCAGGTCAAGAAGGAAACCTAACTTTAAAATTAGGTCAAAATAGGTCAATAGTCACACATATCAGGAAGTGAACATAACCTCAATGAATATAAATAATGCGTGTAAATTATACGCACAGGTTCAAAGGCAAAGAAACCTAAAAATTTAAAGTTCAAAAAGTCATCGTAGCGAACATAACCTGAAAAATTTAAATCAAATGTCAAAGTTCAACACAAAATTGACGCATTAAAAATGAAGAAAAAATAAAAAAATTCAAGATTTTCTGTATCGATATCAAATTTATAATTACGAGGGAAAAAGAAAGCTGTCCTACGTTTACGTATTTAAAAAGTGTTTTTGAAAAATTGCGCATAAATTATCATTCGATTGAAAAAAAAAAAAAAA
>JUFY01020147.1:0-16145 GCA_001855655.1 Leptopilina clavipes | reverse complement strand
TATTTTGTATAATTATATAATAATTTTACATTTTTTATAAATTAATAAAATTCGCGAAATAATTTTTTCTTTATTGAATTCGAATTTTTAATATTAATATTTCGTGACGTATATTTCTGATCATAAACAATTTTATTTATTCGAACGTTCATCGAACTTTTGGATTATATTTTTTTACGAGTAGAATATAGAAAATAGAATTTTCGAAACTTACATTCCAATTTGTCTTCTGGCGTCCCAGCTTCCAGTAGAGATAGGTAACAGACGATATCCTTTAGACTAACTTTGATTGAATGTACATCAATCGTACTTTGCTTTCTTACGAGATGCCTCATTTCTGAAAAGTTTAAATAGTTTGATAGTTTTAAATAAATAAATAATAGTTTTAAATAGTTTTTTCAAAAAAAGAAATATTCATCAAAAGAGAAAAAATTTTTTTCGTTTTATATTTAAATTTGTGACGCTCCACGAGAAAAGGGACCTTATGACTCAAGGGAAAACCGCAAGTTTCTATTACCAATCAATAGATTTTTAGTTGCTTTTTCACATTAAAAAGTCAAAAAGTGTCTATATTAATCTATATTATCTATATATTGATCTATATTAATTATAATATCTATATATTAACCTATAATAATCTATTGATTAATCATAGAAACTCGGGGTGTACCCTTGAGTCATAAGGTCCCTTTTCTCATGGAGCGTCACATTTAAAAAAAAGCGCTCACGAATTATACCTTTCAGAAGGAATTCCATTTGTTTTATGAAGTCAGGTGAAAATAATAAATTATTACAAAGTTTGGAAATTAATTAGGCAAATTGAATGAATGATTATGATGCGAAGTTTTAAAAACACTTGTTGCTCTTGTGAGCATTGAGAGAGAAACTGAGTTCGCGATCGACGATTTTCCAGGGGATAAACGCATCAACGAGTAATCCGCTTAGATTTACTGACGTAAATTGGATGACACAAGTTGATCTATTTTAGGGCATATATAAGATATACACTCTTCATCTCTCTCTCGTATGTGAAACAAGGTGTGTTTTTGGCAGACAGACCCGCACACTGACAAAATGATATAAACATGTCAATAGACATCAACTTCCTTATGCCCCGCGAAAAACCATCATCATCATCATTTTACCTTCATCTACTCAATACATGAGCTAAAAATACCACTTTTTTCCCGCACTATTTTTCTCTCTCTGTATCGAAATATTTCACCCAGTATCTTCTTCCATGTTTTAAAAATAATTTGTCCGGAAGTTATAAATATATTTTTTTTTTTTTTGATTTATTTAATGAAAAATGAATGATCTCGTTAGATGAGTATTTCTTGTCTTTAAAGGTCAAAGGCTATACGTAAAAGTTCCCCTCCAATTTGCCCCTATGTACATAATTTTGGAACGTTTACTAAACAAGCCCGGAATAACACATTCTGACGTTGTGTGTGAGCTTTTTCCATTTGTATAAACGCTTCAGGTTATAAACCGAGTCCGGCTGTTTATAATGCAGCTTATTTTTTTTTTTAATTTTCTCATTTCCGACTGTTTCGATAGTATCAATCTCAGAGTAGGAGTTTATTTTCATTATATTCAATATAGAAATGAGTTTTATTATTGTAAATTTGCAAATCAATGTTTTTTTTATAAAATTCCTTTTTTTGGAATTTTTTTCTCTGACGTATAAATATTCTGCGGTGTGGAAAAAATAAACGCTTACCGACAAGATTTTAATATAACAATTCTATAATATTTAATTTATATTTAAGAAAGAATCTGACGGACAGACAAAACAATAGTTAATCCAAATCTCCATATTTTAGTAATTTTGAATAAAAAAAAAATGATTTAATTTTTAACATTTTAAGTTACATTTAAGAATATAAAATTATAATTTTGTAAATAATAAGACGTTTGTAAAATTTTAACTTGTTTACCAAACTCATTATTCATTGTTGAAACTATTGTAATTTTAATTTTTAAATGCAACAAAATGTTGAAATTTAACTTTTATTCCGATTGTTTGTCCAATATTCTTTTCCTTAATAAAAATTTTTTCGGATAAAAAATCTGATAAAAAATCGGATAAATATAAAAATGATACAGCTATGAATATGCAGTTTAGAAAAAGAAGTTTAAAAATCTCGAGTTTAAAATTCTGTAAAGGTAGAGATAACTTTTATAGTTGAAAACTATGTATATAAGTTATGAATTTCTTATCTGTTCGAAGAGAACTTTTTTTTTTTTGTAGAATAGGTGTTACCTGCGACAAAAATCTAAGGATCGGGGGTGGAAATGATAGTTCCTTAGAGATAGTGAGAGCACCGAGATAAAAAAATTTCAGAAAAAGAAGTTTTAAACTTCTAAAGGTGTCTGACAAATATAAATAAACAGAAATATTTAAGAATATATTGTAAATTATTATTTTTTTTCTTATTTCAAATATCGTAAAATTTTAAAAAATTAGTCTGCGATTGTAATATTTATTCTTCAGTTTGTAATATTATATAGTGCTGTATAGCGCTTTCTTCAGTATCGAGTTACAATGAAGCTGGTAAGCTGTAACTAAATCATTCCATGTCCTAAGGGTCCTCTCTTCTCCCTGGAGAAGGTGTTTTGATTGTTTGAATAAATTAGTGGCATCAATTTTGAAGCTGAAGGGAAATGATCGGTCTTTAGTTGAACAATGGCGGAAGTTGAGAAGCGGAAACTTATTCAATAACTAGAGCACACCAGCACAGAAATCTAGTATCGACCCAAGTATATGTCTAGCTCAGACAATTTCTCTTCTTTTACTTTCAATTGACCCTTTATTACATAGTTACAAAACTGTCGATTTCACTGTGATAACAACATATAAACTGCCATTGGCAATGGCAAAACTTCCTCATCGAATGCCACAAACATACTCGTGTTATTTCATATTATCAACTTATTCTCACAAAAGTTTAACAGTTTATGTTGTAAAAAGAATCTCTGCTATAATATTCCATAAAATTTATATTTTACTTTTAATTAAATTGCAATTTTAATTAAAAGTTACAATTTTCCTTTTTTTTAAACTTTGTTTTATTTGTTGTTTTGTTTTGTACTTTTTCCAGTTTATATTCGAATCTTTTTAATTATTATTATTGTTCTCTTTGATTTGAAATTACTTTTTCTACTTAGTTCGCGATGGTTTTTTTTAAGTGAGTATAAAAACTAAAAAGCAACTTTTAATTCTATGGCGAATTTCCTTTTCGAAACTAAATAGGTATCGTCTTTTTTTTTTTTTAATAGCAATAAAAGCTACTCTCTGGATTGGTTCCAACTTTAATTCGACTTGGTTCTTTGATACTCGCACTACTTTTTTCTTCTTTAACAATGAAACCGACCTCTCTTTGCTGAATCATGCCAATAATTTATAGGGAGAAAAGATTTAATTAAACGTTTTTTTTATCGATTAACATTTTTGAAAATTGGATGTGAAAAAGGCTGGAATTTTCTGCTCGACTGATTAAAATTTATATCTTATACATTTAAAGCTTCTTTTTTGCAAACAAGATTTTATTATTATTACACTGAAAAAAAATTTATTTATAATTCAAATAATGAATTACTTGATTAATATCAAATAAATATTTATTTGTATTAATATCAAATAAATATTTATTTGTATTAAATATATATAAATTTTATTTGAGTCAACTTTATTATTATTATTATGATTATTTATATTATTATTAATTTTTATTATTATTATTAATTTTTTTTCTATTATTCTATTTGATTTTTCCTCATTTGGGGAGAAATTACATTTGCAATGATTTTAATTATAAATTGAATGACGAAATGTCATTCGCTCAGTGGCAATTATATTACTCAGGGCGAGTAAAAATAGTATTTATTAATCATTTAAAAAAATCGTTTTATTTATAACTCTTGGATATTTATTTGAGTAAAATGGGGTTAACACTGATACAGAAAGGCATGTCAGTCACAACGAGTGGCACTCACCAAATTAAGGGATATCACCTAACATCAGAAATGTCGTTTCACGTTTCAAAGTGAACCGAGTATAAAAGCGACTAAAGTGCAGAGTGACATTTTTTCAAATTGAAAACGTTTGTGAATCAAATGTTGGCTATCGGTTTTTTTCCGAGCACATTGGAACGCTCTCTATATACATAATACTTATAATACAAATAGCGATTTATAATAAATATTTTCCAACAAATTTTTAGATTCTAAATATATGAAAATTCTGTTGAACTTAAGAATTTTTCCAGTATTTTTTCTTTTTGTAAATTCGTATTATGTAAAACTTTAATTTAAAAAGAAAATATTTTCATTGTAATTTTTTGGAGGGTTCATTTTTTTTTTAAAGAAGAAAATATAGGTAGGGGGGAAAAACAAAGGCTTTTTTAACAAATTACTCGCGGGTGTGGTTCTTCACGTCCCTTGGAATTAATTTCAAACTAAAGTGCTCTTTATAATTAAATTTCATGCAAGTGTTTACACTAGTTGAGTTTTTTTTTAATATATGCTATTATTAGATTCGAGATAAATTATTAAACATAGTATATAAAGTGTGTAAATTTCACGAGATTAAAAGCATTATTTTTAAACTCCGTAAACATCATTGTAGAATTTTAATTAATTGACAATTTCAATTCGTTACAGAAAAGCCACAGAAGTAAAGTAATTTTTTTTTTATTTTTTCGAACTTTATTTAACGTTTAAATATCTACGATTTATACCACATATATATAATATTTAAAAAAAGAAAAAATTCAATAAGCCAAAGATTTTATAGATGAAAAGAAAGTTTTGTCTTTGAGTTTCATTGAGGATTCAATTAAAACTTTCCGTCTTGAAATTATTTCTCTCTTTGACAAATAAATGTTTTGAAAATTTCACGTCAGATGTGACAGTTTTGAATTTTTTTTTGTTTTTACAACAAATGATTTTCAATTTTTGTGAAAAAAAATTGTTTCTCTATTTTAATTACAAGAATAATATTGCTTAAAGTTACATAAGAAACGAAGTAGAAAAATATATTGTCGTAATATTTCTTATGGTATTTAGCAAAATGCGGATATTTTGTTAATATATAGACTTGGGAAACTTATACATAGAATCGATTACAAGTCAGTGATGTTTACACGTAACACACTCTTAATGTTCTAAGATCAATTTCATGTAGTTAATGGCATTCGAGTTTCATCTTCATTGAGTTTTGAGATTATAACTTCTCACCCTACATATACTCAATCTTTTATATATAATGTGTAATCAGATTAAAGGAAGCTGAAATGTGTGTGTGTTTATATACAGTTTCCTATTATATCTTTTATATATTACACGCGAGGGAATAAGTTATCTCGTGTGAACCCTTTTGCGATGAATCAGAATTTTCCATTTTGTTGTTTGGGCGGTACATGCATAGAGAGAAAGATACGGATTTTATGACAAAATTGGATTTCACATCAAAACCGATATATAGTGTCGAGAAACATGCATCACTGAATAAGCCACACGACCAGGTTTTACACTCTCAACACATTTTAATTTATTTCTCTTCCTTTTTTCCTTTACAGAATATGTCTTGTTTGTGTATATAGGTATACAAAACCGATGTAAATCAAATTTTTAATTAAAAAATTTCCTCTGACTAGAGTAATGTTCTATTTTATACAAAAATTTAGATATATGTTTGAAACTTGATTTTCATTTTAAACTTAAAAATTTCCCTCATTTAATTCTCCTTTTTGTAGATTTTTTTTTCCAATAAACTCACCTTCATATTTTCCATTATTGACAAGAAGTGAATTGTTTGATTTTCTCGATGAGTTTCGTGACATTTGACTATGACTTGGACTGCTTTCGGTACTTTTTTTCTCGAGTACATCGTGACAACTGTAGGACGTATGAGCCACTGTTAATGTTGGGTGCACACTTCCTGAAATGGAAAAAAAATCTGTTGTTTTGAATAATTTTCATTTAAAAAAAGAAAAATTTCAAAAAAGAAAAATTTTTCAACATATTATTTCTTTCTGTTTTAAATTTTAACTTAAGAAGTTATTCCAAACTTTCTGTATTTCCCTTATTTTAAATTTACTCATCGAGAAATGGAACTTAATGTAGATTTTTAAAAATTAAGTCTTGTTAAATGAATATAATTTAGAATAAATATTCATATCAGGATCTGCATATTAATTTAAATTTATGGTCATTCTCTTCTCGATAATATTGGAATTGCTATATTGGCGATAATGGAGGTAATAAAGTGTCCAGGGTCGATTACAAATGAGAGTTTTATGAGATCACAAGGGGATCTTTATTGAACAGGAATTTATTCTTTCTTTCAAAGTTTTTTTTTCCTATGTCTCGATTTTCATTAACGATCAAAGTGACATTTTTGCTTTGTGCATTTAATTCTATGATGAAAAAGTTGACATTTCATGTGAATTTATAATTTTTGAGAGATTTTTCTACCTAGTGTACGTCGTCCCGTTTAGTAGTCGATATTATTTTTTTTAAGGAAAATAATTAATCATCATTAACGCACCAAAAGTTTACAAAAGTGAAATTTTTCCTCGGTGATTATATCGGTTAGGAAATTTTCGTTTTGCGCTTCACTGGGAATTAGAATTTACAGCAAATAGTTACAAGTATCCTTGGAGGAAATTATGCGAAAATACAGTCAGTACTCGCGAGTCGTTCGCTACGGGTGCGCGCAACGACTCGCGAGAAGTGACTGCAGAAAATTAATACCGTAATTATTTCTTTATACTTTAAAAGACTGTAGTAAAAATTTCGACACAAAATGAAAAATTCAAGTCTCTGAAGTTGGCGTCGACTTTTCAAGAACCTAAAAATAAAAATTAAAAAGCCTTTACCTGTTCTCGTTCTCGATGAGACTTCACTATCATTTCTGTGATGACCCAATGCTTGAAGTTTTTCGGTTAAACCGTGAATTTTATCAGCGAAAGATGAACTATGACTTTCAATGGATGTACCCCCCGGTAATCCAGTGCTATTCACGTTACTGGTGGATGTGGTGTGTGAGGTAATTGCCGCACACGCCGTCGTGGAAGACAATACTGCCATTTCCTACATGTGAAAAAGAATTTAATGCGTATTTTTCTCCTTTATCTCTCTCATAATAGAATTTTCGCCATTCTTCTTCTTTTTTTTTTTTTTGTAAAAAAAGTTGTATACCGCAGAACATTTGTAAAAAAAATTCCCACAAGTTCCAAATTCCCCTTTCAAGGACGTCTTTCTTCGTAGTTTTTGAAAAAAGATTCCTCACCTTAAAGGCTTTTCCGTCAATTCCCCGTTGACCCTTTTTGAGAAACGATAGAAAAAGATGTCGGGAAAGTTCGTCAGGTGTTGTGACCTCGAGATAGGTATCGAGGAATTTTCGAAATCCTTCATAATCAATATCCTGAAACAGAAATAATTTTTTCCATTTAGAGAAACTGGAGGATTTATTATTTAATTTGAAAATTCTAATAAAGTAGTTTTAGGAAAAAAAATTTTAAAGTTGGCGCGTTTCGTATTTTTCTTGGCAACAGTAGCGACATCTGTGCGCGAAATACACATTATTATTATTTCTTTCCTTTTTTTGCCGTTTTCGTCGAATCGGAAGTTTTATTTTGTGAAGAATTGGAGTTTTGTGTGCGATAAACATTTATTTATTCATTCATTAGTGAAAATAACGCTGTTAAGTAACAAAGGGTCAAAAGTGGAGCATTACCTCCCGGTCCTATTGACCTCGGAGAAAAGAATACACAGTTATGTAACATTATCGTCTTTGATATCTCTATTGTATTTCTATTTTCCCCAATGCGGATACAAAATTCAAAAGTGGAAGCACAGGGGGCAATTTACTTCTCACAGATGGTCTTAAACATCGAAAACTTGAATTGTTGAAACAAAGTTTCTTTTCTGTTTCCCTCAAGTTGACACATTTCGTACAACATCTTGGAAAATAGTTTAACTCGACACTTTTATTGAAGAATCCTCTAAAGGCCTCGAATATGAACGTACAAATTCAAGAGGATCAACTTCCCATTATAACTTTGTACAATTTAGTATGGTTAGACGCTTTGCTTTACCTTTTACTGGTTATAACAACCAAAACTCTAAACAAACTTAAATTTAAGTTTTCCCCAACACAAAAGTAAATTTATTACATCGGGAAATAAGAGACCGCGCGTGTAGGAAAAGATTTCATTTGCAACTAAAGTTTTATTCAAAACTTTCAAGTTATTCAAAAATAAATGTCATATATTATTAATTATCACCCCCTCCCCCTTCTTATCATTAATCATCATTTTTTCCCTGATTGAAAATTGTGGTTTAAATAATATAAAAATTTTGCTAAAAAGTTTTCCTATTAAAATTTTAAAGCTCTTTAAAAATGCACTTTAAACAAGCTATTTATGGTTTCTGTTTATTATTTCTCGTATAATAGAAAAATATACTTTATTTAAATGCCGCAGGCAAATAAAGTTGATTATATTTTTTTTCCCTGTGTATCGTGTATGTATATAAAAGTTGTCCAAAGCTTGACTTTTCGTTTAACTACTTTTTTTTTTTGTTTAAAAACTCAATGTGTTTTTGTATGTATTATTCTACACAAAAAACCGTTGACTAAAGTTATTCTGGAAAGCTATTTGGATGGAAAATACGCAAGGGAATGTGCAAATACAAAAAAAGAGTTGGCTAGAAATCGAGTTTTTCGCCCGTCTCTGACCAAACTTAACTATTTTCACTTACAAAATATTCATTTGGCAGGATCTATTATTGAAGATAGTTTGCTTCAACGTTTTTTTCGATGTTCGATTATAAATATTTGAAAATTGGTTGAAAGAAGAATAAAAATAGCGCATAGAGAGAAATTTTTGTGGAAAAATGTGAACTCTTTTCTGTCTTGTATGTAAAGTGTAACAATTTATTTTACAAACACAGGAAAGAGGTTAGAAAAAGCTTTTCACATTTTTCTTTAGGTGTCAGCACAATCATTTTTGTTTCTCCAAGGGGTTTTGTAATTTTATATTATTATTATTATTATTATTACCTATTATTATAACTATTCCATTTTTTATATTTGGAAATAACACTGGTATAGTAAAAAGAAACAAAGGGACATTTTCGTGTGCACTTTATGTACCTTTATAAATTTTATATACGCAGTAAAATCCTCTCATGTGTACTTCGTAACCGCAAATCGAAAAAACGGATTTATTTCAAATTTTCTGAAATCCATTCCGCTTTAGTTTCGAGGTTTTGCTCTCCGTGCATGCTTCAATCGAAAATAGTATATCTCAGTTCAATTTTAGTCCCAACTGTAATAAAAGTTTATCGATATTATATTTTATTAGAGAAAAAAGCAAATTAGTAAAATTGGATATAACTTTTTTAATAAATATTCAAATGAATTTAAACAAACATTGAAATTCATGAAACGGGAGTAGAAGTAATGTACATAATATTAAAATAATAATCATGTTTCATTTTATGTTTATTAATATTAATTTCCTCCTGTGAAGCTACCTTTTGATGAATATTGTTGTTGATAATTTTGCCGTCATTGGAATTGTATTCAATTGAAATAACGTGAATTTATCTCGGTGTGTGTATTATTAAAATACACGATGAGATATGCGATATTCTGTTTTTTTTTTATGTAGGTTACAGTGCTGGAAAAAAGCCTTTGTTATTAATAGGCTTCATTAATGTCGCTCATAATGGTTTTCAATTAGAGTGATTTTTCATTTTTTTTTTATTAACATGTACGTATTTGGAAAATATAGTGAATCAATAAAAAGGAAAAATTAATTTTGATTAATCAAGTTCGTTCGGGTTTTTAAGCTTGAGTTATAATTCTTTTTATGGGAAAAAAACAAGGAAAAGTAAGATTTAAATAAAAAATAGATATAATAATAATAACAACAACTAATAATTGTGTAAATTAATTTGTTAAATTCTTTATTTTTCAGTTCAGTCAACAACCAGAAGGAGAAAAATGATTGCTTCGACCTGTAATTCATCGACCGGTGAGTCTTTATTTAAACTCTGTTCTTATTATTTAACCCCTTCCCTGTTTGAGTAGCAGTTAATTAGTCAATTTCATTTGTCTTAAATAATTATTTCATCTATAAATTTAAAATACATTTTTTAAAATACATTTTTTAAAATACTTTTTTTAAAATACATTTTTTATGTTATATTTTTCGACATTCTTTAGAAAAAAATAGAAATGAATTTTTATCCAATGGAAATTTTTGAAAGAAAAAATAAAACAGGGAAGGAGTTTTAACAACATAGTGACACCATTGACAAAGTGTATTATTTTCTAGTATTATTTATTACTACGAAAATTAATACTTTTGTCAATGTTTTTTTATTGTTTTTATCTGTATGATTAATATTCTATTGTTTTGTATAATTCGTCTTAAAATTCAATGAAATTCTCTTTGAGAAAAAATTATTAAAAATAAATTTGTGATATTAATTAAAAATTTTAAATAATAATAGTGTTTTTAATTTTCTATATTTAAATTTTATATCCAATGATTAAAATTAAAAATTATTTGTGGAATTTAAAACTTTTTTTATTTCTACTTTTGTGTATTAAAATTTAAAATTCAATTAATAAAGTTAAAAATTAATGCATGTGGAATTTAAAAGTTAAATTGTTTGATGATTTCATAAAAAGACCAAATATAATGTTTTTATTTCAGCTATGAGTGTTTTTAAGCTCAGGTGACGCGTATTAACCTTAGGCTATTGCTAGTGACAATTGCTTATATTTTCACCTGGGCGGTATGTGAGATTATCGACGGGTGTTTGTGTGATTAAAATAATAGGTTTAAAGTAATTAGATTCATTGCCAGGCAGGAATAGCTTTTTTGGGAACGAATGAAAGAAATTTTTTTCGCTTTGAATAATTTTAGGTAGGGAAATCGAGAATTTTGTGTTTGTGTATGCGTGAGTCAATTGTAATTGTAGTACCAGTGAAAATATATTTCACTTTTGAAACCTATATTTTATTTACGTCACTATGTTGTTTTGTATACTTTATAATTAACAATTTATGAAATGTTTAACATACTGATGATTTAAAATTAATTGACCATTATTTAAATTTTTAACTATTATAACATTTAAATTTCCATTACTTGAAAAGTAGATTTTTTTTTTGATAAATTTTCCTTGTCCCCTGGAAATTTGATAGAATTTAGTTTCTTTTAGGAACATATAGGTAATTTCAATATTGTTCTTGTTCGATGTGTGTTATACATGAAAAAGATATAAAAAGAATCTTTTTTTTTTCAATAAAATATCGAGATGAATTTGAAGAATCCAGAAGCGAATATCATCTTTTGATCTTGTAGGGATCATATATATATATAACCTATATATTTCTATGGTAAATTAAAAGAACTAGGATTGAATTGAAGGGAGAAAGTTGGAAAAAATAAATTTGATATGAATAGCCAAGATTCTTTGAACTCTGGATTTTTGCCCTTTTAACGTTCAAAGGAAGCCATAAAATGTTCTACTTTATTAATTCCAATTTTCTCGTGTATTTTCTCGTACTGGTTTCTCTTACTCAAATAGAATATCATTATTCCCATAATAATAATAATAATAATGATAATAATAATAATAATAATAATAATAATAGTAATAATAATAACAATTATTATTATTCCTGTCTTTGCTCTTGTTATTTTTCTTGTCATTGTTGTCATGATTTTTCCGTTTTAGATTTAGAACCCCATTTTACAAAATTTTCGATTTTGAATAATTTTCCTTGAAAAATACTTTCTCGCACATGAAACTTCATCATTTAATGAAGAATTCATCATTTAGATCACGAACTAAAATCATGACGTGGTACATTTTATGCGGCATATTCTGTGTAGAAATATATACCACGTGCATAACTTTTGGTATACGAATCTTCCATAAAATGTTGGCTTTCATATAGAATTTCTGAGAAATTATTATTAGTGTGTGTGTGTGTGTGTGTGTGTGTGTGTGTGTATTTATACGTATATTTTGTATACACTAACACATAATCATTTAATTACATCATTAAACTAGATGAAGACCATTATCTACGTTTATATAGATTATGTAATGAATAATCAACAATATTAAGGTCTTGATATAAAAGCGTCTTTCTTGTATCTTCATATATAAATTAACAAAATAAACATTTGTAATGTTAAATTTTGTTGACTAACGCTGCGGTAACATTTTAATTAATTATTGTTTGGTCTAGACCCATATTTCAACTTTACAATTGTGTTCTACTCAAACTTTATATATATGCTCTCATTTATATGCAAACTGAACTTGTGAAATAATTGTCAGAGATGACTAGAAATTTCATATGGTTATAAATATTCTTTATGGAGCAAAAAAAAGCTCGTCAAACATTGGTTCAAGAATTTTGGACTACAGTTTAGGAAAAGGGTTTTTGATTTCTAAAATTTGGTTAAAATTAGGTTCGATTGTTCGATGATCGTTTCGATGTTAGGTTTTTTAGGTTAGAATTTAGGTTTGCCAGTGTGGACAGAACTTAAGGTTAGATTAGGCATAAGAGTTAAATAACACAAACTTATAATAATCGTGGCATAAAATATTCATGGTAAAAGTTAGGTTCGATGTTTGGTCTGTTTAATTTGGAATTTAGGTTTGTCACTGTAGACAGAGCCTAAGGTTAGATTAGGCATAAGGCTTAAAATTAGATAATAATGAAAATGTATAATAGTCGTTGCATAAAATATCCATGGTTAAAATTTTGTTCCATGTTTAATCTATTTAAGTTGGAATTTAGGTTTGACACTATGGACAGAGCCTAAGGTTAGATTAGGTATAAGGCTAGATACTACAATGACTTATAATCATCATGGCATCAAATAGTTATCAAAAAAGTTAGGTTTGATTGTTTGATGTCAGGTTCGACGTTAAGTTTGTTTAGGTTGAAATTTAGGTCTGTCACTGTGGATAGAGCCTAAGGTTAGATTAGGCATAAGGCTAGATACTACAATAATCGTGGCATAAAATTTTCATGGTTGGAGTTAGATTCGATTGTTCAATGTTAGGTTCATTGTTAGGCCTGCTTATGTTACAGTGTATGTTTCTCATTGTGGACAGAACCTAATACTAGATTAGGCATAAGGCTTAAGGTTAGTTCACAACTACTTCTAATAATCGTGCCAAAAAATATAATAATTCTGATGGTATTTATTATACATGAAAAATTGTATTAACTACCGTTTGAAAATTTGGGATGTTTTCTATAGAAATAGATATACAACATAATTACCATTAAAATCAAACGTGAGGAAAATATAAGAGAATCTAATATCTTCCGTTCAACACGGCTTGTTTACTATATAGAAAACATATATATATACACATCTGTATGAGGTTATATGACAGAGATACTACTCCAGTATTATATTGATCTGTTTTTGGAGAAAAGTAGAGCAAGACTAAAAGACAAGGATAAGAAATATTCGCATGAATGAGACAGGACTCGACCATTAAGCTTCGTCGGGAGCGCTGAGGACGTTCTCAATGGTTATACGGAAAAGCGAGGATCCCAATGACGTCAGAGCAAAAATTACGTCACAGTATGCGCGTCATGGGAGATAGGGACTGAAAATCGGGTCAGTGCACAGCTGAAAACCGAAGTGGTAGACGTTAAGCTCGGACACACATTTTTTTTTCTCTTCTTTTATGCTACATTATTTTCATAAAATAAATATACTTGAATTTAGCTTTTATTATAGAAGGGAAAAAGAACAAAAAAACAACAGTCGGTAATGGTCCTATTGATAGACTCTTAATCCCATCATAAATTTCTCCGACTTTTGTTCAGTTTCTGCCACTCTAAAAAGCGAGCTGAAAAGTTTATAATCGATAAATTTCAATTTCATTGTGAACTCTATTTTTTTTCACTTTCTTTTAATTCTTTTTTTTTTACTTATTCCTTTGCGTTTTTATTTATTGTCATTGTAGGTTTTTTTTTTTTTGGTTTGTTTGCTTTTTTCGCTCTATTACTTTTTCATTCGTTTTTATATTTATTGCGCATTTTATTTATTTATTTCTATACGCAATTGGCCATTATACCCAATAGTTTTATATCAGTTTCTTTTGCTTTTTTATTTCCTTGTATCTGTTTTACTTTCTTGCTGTCAAGAATATTTTAATTTGTTTTAATTTTCAATAATGAAAATTCGTAACAATTCTCGTAACTTTCAAATAGCGTCTTGAATACAAAAAGTTTGGTATTTTTTCTTCATTCATTTAATTCCTCCATTCATCTAATATTGATTTTTACTTTCAGTAATTTTGTTTCTCTTTTCACTTTTTTGTTCACTTTTGTTTCGAACTGAAAAAGAGAGGGAATTTCGCTAATAAAATGAATGTCCCTTTTATCAGCTCTTTTTTTTCAGTGGAATTATTTTTCGCAAAATATTGTTTACCTTTCGAAAAAGCGCACAATGCTTTATACCAATTTTTTCCCATTGAATATACGTTGCTGTATTTTTATAAATAAAGCGAGCTTACATTTTCGAGAAGGAAAATTTATTTGCAAAAATTGATCAATTTATGCGCGCCAAAGGGCGGTACACTAGTGTCATTGAAATATGATTGGTAAATTTCGACAAAAAAAAACAATTCACTCATTTATGCATGTTTTCAAGTCTTCGATTTTCATTTTTGAAATCATTTTTTGATCTGAATGGAAATCCTATACCCATTTATACGATATTGACGCTCTGCTTTTCAGATTGATTTTGCGGATATTTCGTATTATTCCTTTGTGAAATATCCCGTATAAAATTTACTTTACATGGATTCAACATAGACTTGAATTCAAATTTCCATTTAAAGCATTGAACATTTATTATCGCGTATATTTCTGAATAATTTTTTTTACTTTTCAACTTTGTGACTGAGCAAAAAAATTGCTGAAAACTATACCTTAGGCACCATTTTTTTTTTGAAATTAAATGAATAATTTTAAATTCAGTAGCACTGAAATGTATGTATGAGAATGTCAGAGGAATTATTATATGGAAATTTTGAAGGGGCGTTTTATGGATAAAAAGAGAAAAACGTGGGTCATCACTTTTCTTATGAAATTATAATATTTTATAGTTTATACAATAAGTACTTTTAAGTATTAAATACTTATGTAAATTGAGAATATTTCCTTTTTATACAAAATAGCTTTTTTATACATATATATATTGACACAATAAAATTATAAATGATAAAATAAACGTTCTATATAAACGAAAGAATGAAAAAACGAAAACTTTGTATAAGATCGTGTCTCAAAGTTGATACTGCAAATACTATCAGCAAATGTGTACAGAGGCGTCTGCCATATCTCTCTCTCAGTTCGAAAATAGCGATTGACCTGCTTTACTATAAATCCGTCAATCATGATGAGAAAAGGGTGCTAACCCCTTATTTGAAAAAATTTTCCAAAACTCTCGTAGAAAGTTTTCCACTTGTGTATATATAGCTTGGAAAAAAATCGATAATCATCAAATTCCAGTGTCCATTTGATTTACAAATAAATTTTCTTCGACACTATTTACCTCGAATTCGCCTTTTGCATCCAACACATTTTCTTCTCAAATATAAGTTATACTTGAATCTTCACTGATGTTATCTCCCACTAAGACTTTTAATAACTTGAGAAATAGTTTCATGAGTAGAGCACGGTTAAAGAGAGCAACGCTTTGAGTTTACGGTGAAACTTTAATCTCAAGATAGGTGTAAAAAAAAGAAAAAAATAGGAAAACATCTATAGTTGGTAAATTTCAAAAGAAAAACTCTTCTATACCCTCAAAGGAAACGAGTTGAAAAATCGTTCCTCGATAATTTAAAGGAAAAACTTATTAACAAGTTTCAGATTTATCAATACTGTCAGTTATTGTGTACACAGTTTTTTTTTCTAGCAATTGAATTCTTCATATTCTCCAATGTTCGTTGACATAAATTAATAATTTTATTATTATTATTATTATTAATATTATTATTATTATTATTATTATTATTAATATTATTATTATTAATATTATTATTATTATTATTATTATTATTAATATTAT
>JUFY01020138.1:0-19278 GCA_001855655.1 Leptopilina clavipes | reverse complement strand
ACTTTTTGTAGAGCCAATAAAATTTAGTGACGTGAATTTCAAGGTCGTGAAAATTCGTCTCCGTCCAAGCGCTCGCCCAAAAATTTGGAAGTGTGCAAGCGCCTTAACTCTTAAATATATCGCGGTTCGATTATTATCGACTTTCGACTCTTCTCTTGATAGTCACGTCTCGATTCTCGACTCTCTATTGCAAGCAAACATAACCATTGTGACAAGTGGAAGTTCAGTCCAGGAACGTGGTACAAGGATTGTGGAAGCCAAACCCAGCGAAGAAGGAGATGTTGTTAAAATTGGAGAATCTTTCGATAAGGAAAGGTGGGTAAAAGAAAGCAACCAAAAAGGTACTTTTGCAGTTTAGAAAAGACATTTTCAAAAATCAAACGACAGGAAGAATCAACCCTCCCTTGCAAAGTTCTGATCAAAAATTGCTGTTCTCTTCCCAATTTTTTTAATTGTTTCTTCTATGTTTCGTCTGTAGATTTCCTGACCTTAGATCTTTTTCATCTCTTCTAAATTCTTTTCCATTGATGCAAAAATCTATAAATGGATCCAGTTTCGCAAGGAATAGGCAAGTAAAGTTTCATACGTGTTTTGGATGATTAGGGTTATAACACACATTATAACGGGTAGACAGTATATACTGTCTACTTTAAACATATATGGAACATACTTTGCTGGCCATATTCGCCTTGAGTTTAGATCACTTTACCTCTCTCGCGCCACCAAAACATATGTGACTCTAACAAACACTCTTATTCAGCTCACGTAGAAAACCTTGTACTTAACTATCCATTAAATGCAAGCGAGCGACCGACAGTCTGTGTATCCGGAGAAATGTTACCCCCCCCCCCCCCCTCTCTCTCACTCTCTTGTCTTACAAGCCGCGAAAACGATTTAGTTGAAAAGTTGTTTAAACGAGGATCGTTATAGCAGCTGCTTGCACTATTCTCGAGAGGAGAAGAGCGAACTAGAGAACTCACGAGATAAAGTTTTGTTATAGACGTTTATCTTCCAGAATCAGAATCTCTTGAGTTTAGAGAGCAAACGCTTCAGTTTTAGGAGGAAAGGTGGTTCGCACAAAAAAAGAAGAAGTTTACGATCTCCATTTTTGTTCGCTTATTCCCTACTTCACTGAGCTTTTGTATTTTAACCTTAGATTTATTATTTTCTTATTACTTTTTCCACTTTTCTTTTTTCTAATCTTCTTCCGTTTGCAAGAAGTTCTTTTAATTGTTTCCATCAAGTATTAGTGAAAATTCGAATATTTTCGCAATTTCAAAATTTTTTTTTGCTAGAAATTGTGAGTTGTAAAAATAAAGGCAATTGTTGGAATTATTGATATATCAGGAATGAAATATTTCGTGATGGTATTCAAGAACGCAAACTGATGAAATTCGTTGTCGCGTCAGTAATTAGACGTTTTGCGCGAGAGTTTGGTGTGATATGGTACATTTTAGAAATTAATGTGACGAGTGTTGCTGATGGAATGAGAGAAGAGACGTGGGAATGGAGAGAGGATTTCACACATCGACGATGTCTTGGAATATCTAGTTGAAAATTCCACAACGTCAGAATAATATTCTCTCTCTCTCTCTCTCTCTCTCACCCCCTTTGAAAATTTACAATGTACATATTACTTCCGACCGCAACTTTCTAGTTACGCACAGTGTGATGTTGAAAACTTTCCATGGGACGTGAGCCGAAACAATTTTACGAGAAATATAATACTTTGAATTTAGTTTACGTGCTTTCAAACTCTACTATTTTATTCATTTTCGTTGCTTGTCCCACTTCTGGAGATTATAATTTCCAAAAGTTGGGAGGAACTTTTGATGTTAATTTAACATTTACAGTTCATTTTATGAGTAATTAAAAAAACTATTTTACACCGTTTAGCAATTTTTGAACTATTCAACTAAAAAATATTTTTTCGATTTTTTAGGAACAAGATGTTTTTTTTAATTTTTCGCTCCCTCGTCTATTTTGACAGTGAGGACAATCTATAACGTTGTAAAATCTTTTTTTTCCTCTTTTACTATATCAAAGAATAATGTACATATATATTTGTGTTCTGTAAGGGTGCAAAACTCAAGATCGAACAGACTACCCGCACGGAATGACGCTCATAAAAACGTTGATCCTTTTATCGCTGACGTCCTTACTCTCGCGTGTGGATTACTGGCAATGCGAAATACTGCCTGATATCAATAACGCTCTGTAGAATGTCACTGATGCTAGATTCTCATTCTAACCTTTTGGGATTAACTAATTTATTATCGCTTTACTTCTTTAGCTTCATTGGTTATTATAAATTCGCGTATAAAGTTATTTTCAACATTTTGGCAAAGATAATTTTCCTAATTTATACAATGCTAATGTTAATTTATATAAATGCTTCCTGTAATATATAAATTAAGGCAATATAAACTTCTCACACGCATCGAACAACGAAAATAGAACAGCAAAATTAAATTCGAAAAAGCGAGAAATTATTTCTTCATTTTTTCTTTTACTATATTTAATATTGAGTCATTCCCAGCTGAATTGAAAGTATAATTTTCCAGATATTTTATCGACATATGTTATTCCTTGGAATATTTACTACACTCTCTTTATTTCATTGCTCGGCAAACTGACAATCGAGTTTTCGTCTAAAAAACCTTATTCTCAAGAGTAATTTATAATTTCATGTGTACCGCTAGAACAGAGGTGTTAAATAACATTTATTTTCAAATGTAGGAAAAAAAAAGTTTCGGGTTTATTTTGAGATAAAGCATTATTGGACATATGTAATAAGATATAAATTACGGTTTAACATAAATTCTTACATTATAAATAAAACAAGTGGGAAGTAAATTGTTTTGTCTTTTAGGGAGCTATGGTAAAAAAAAAGAAAGGGGGAAAGTTAATAACTGGTGGAATGGAGGAACCAAAGTCAAAGCGATCAGGGATGAACCGGAAGGGTACCGAAAGGGTACCGAAAGGGAAC
The DNA here is from genome assembly GCA_001855655.1 of Leptopilina clavipes. Lineage (NCBI taxonomy): Eukaryota > Metazoa > Arthropoda > Insecta > Hymenoptera > Figitidae > Leptopilina > Leptopilina clavipes. The sequence goes on along the minus strand of JUFY01020138.1, from coordinate 16,289 downwards.
CGAAAGGGAACCGAAAGGGAACCAAAAGGGAACCGAATTGGAACCGAAAGGGAACCGAAAGGGAACCGAAAGGGAACCGAAAGGGAACCGAAAGGAAGGGAAAAGATCAGCAATTTTTGATCGGAGTTTCGCAAAGCGAAGGTGGATTGTTCCTAGCGTTTTTTTTCGTTTTTTAAAAATGTCTTTTCTGAACTGCAAAAGTACCTTTTTGTTGCTTTCTCCTACCTACCTTTCCTGATCTGAAGATCCTCCAATTTTAATTAGGTCTCCTTTTTATCCCATGTAGATCATTCTTCTTCTAGACCTTACGAAACTTTAGCATCTTCAGATGGTGCTTTAATCTTCATAATGCATGTTGTCTCCTTCTCCAGAAGCATAATACACCCGGTGCTACATATTACGCAGATGTTGAAGCTTAGCAGACTTTATTATATTTCTCTCCATTTTCTTATGTCATATAGATAAATTTTCGACATTTTTTTTAATACTCAACTAATTCAAAAAATTTTACACTCCTATGTTGACATTCTATTGGAACTGAATTTATGTTTATAGAAATAAGAAAGTGATTTTGGGAAAAAGTTTAATTTTTTGTCTCTACTTTTTTTTTGCATAACTTTAAGTGATTTTCGATGAGGGAGGTCACGCGTGGTAAAGCAAGTTCTAAAACCCAAGCATTCCAAGTGGAATGAGAGAACGTAGTAGCTGGGAGGTTGGATATCGATCTGCTTCGTCGGCAGTATGGGATATCCCATAAAACCATGTTCATATCATACATATATATACGTATCCTACGTCATTGAGAAACACAAAGACATCGAATCACTTTTAATATGATTTCTAACACGGAATTCGAAAATCACTGAATTACTGTCTAAAACAATTTAAATTGATTTGTTTCCAGGTCTCTATGACCTAATTTGTCTCTTTGTTCAGCAATTTTAAAATAAATATTCTTGCAATTAAAACAATCATTCTCTAAGATAAATTTATCTAACTTTTTTTCCAAATTGCTACAGAGGTAATTAAAAAATGATTAAATTAAAAAATGATAATTAAGAAAATTTTTACCAAAAATTCATTAATTTGAAAAGCTTTTTTTTCGTCAAGAAGAGGGTTGGACGTGACATTCATGGTCAACTGGTAATCGGGAATTTTCGGTAGCAAAGGGACAGACCATGTCAGTTTAGATGAAAGAACGTTGAATGTTGGTAAGACCTAAAGGAAGAGGGTAGGGAGGGGGGGGGGAGGCGAATGAGGGTGCAGTGAATAAAAGGGTGTGAGGAGAATAGTTGAACAGCTTTGCAGAAGAGAAGGGTGTTGGAACTTCTGGAACGTGGGTAACAGGTGTTGTTTAGAGATTCCAGTGCAGACACATCTAATCCAGAATGAATCTACTGGACGTTGTGGTTCTCGAGGAAAATATGAACCTAATAGTCCCCACTGTAAACTTTTTTTTTTCAAAACATTTTCTTTCATTTAATTTTTTTTTTAAATAATTCTCCACAATGTCCCAAAATCGAAAAAAATACTCAACAATTATAATAAAAGAAAAAAACTATATTCTCATCGAGACAAAAAATTGTTCATCAAGTAAATAATTAATCCGTACCCAGAATCTTTGAATTATTAACGATTGCAAATGTCACATATATATTATATGTATATATATATATACGTATGGGGAAAATTTTCCCCTCACTGCATTAAAGGGAAAGATCAGTTCTCGCCAGTCGCATACAAGTTGGATGAATTAGCGAAACATTATTTATCGATAGGTACAAACAAACAGTGCGGCAGTAGCTCACCCCCCGGAACTACGAGCACGAAGGAGAGTAAACAATAATTTATCGACGAGGGCAAGCCAACTCGAATTGCCGTGAACGAGGGAAGTTACAAAAAAAAAGAAACGAAATGGATAATCTAAAATATATATATATAGAGAGAGAGAGAGTAAAAGAGATGCTGTAAAAATAGAAAAGAATTGTGGAAAAAATTTTCGCTGAGGAAATTAATAATTGATTCAGTTGAAAAAGTTTTCTATTTTATTATATATGTTTGATGATATCCTTATTCATGATTTTAAATATATGTTGACGTAAGTTTTATTCACTTTTTCAATTTTGCCTTTTAATAAATTCACTTTCATTAGCTCCGGCTATTTTATCCTGTGCTGAAAACATCCAAATTAGTCGACTCGCTAACTGAATCTGGTAAACTCCTCCCACTTTGGTATTTTAATCACCCCGCCTACTTTTACTCAATCTGGTAAACTCCTCCCACTTTGGTATTTTAATCACTCCGCCTACTTTTACTCAATCTGGCCAGACTCCTCCCACTTTAATATTTTAATGACTTCGCCTACTTTAACTTAATGTCGTAAACTCCTCCTACCGTTGCTTCTAAATGACTCCGCCTACTGGAACTCAATCTGGTATACTCCTCCCATTTAAGCTTTCATTGACTCCGCCTACTTTAACGTAATATGGTAAACTCCTCCTACCGTGGCCTCTTAATGACTCCGCCTACGCTAACTGAATATGGTAGACTCCTCCCACTTTAATATTTTAATGACTCCGCCTACTTTATCTTAATGTCGTAAACTCCTCCTACCGTTTCTTCTAAATGAGTCCGCCTACTGGAACTCAATCTGGTATACTCCTCCCATTTAAGCTTTCATTGACTCCGCCTACTTTAACTTCAAATGGTAAACTCCTCCTACTTTAGCCTCTTAATGACTCCGCCCATGTTAGTTCGATCTAACAGTCATTCAATATTTAGAAAAAGTAGTGTAGAAAATTATATTTTCGCTAAGAATCTCTTTTTGTGTGGTAAAGTGCGCTCCTGTTGAGAAGAAAAGTGACTCTGATGAGTCTAGTCGGCTGGCTCGCCTCCAATTTTGGGAGTTTCATGTTAAGACAGGGTATGTTCGCACCCGACAATGCACTCCTGATATATAGAATGAAATTGAGGTCACGGAAAGGAGTTAGTCTCTAAGTAAAACGAGAGATCTCGGATTATGTGAGACTTTCATCTCTATAAAGGGGACACTCCCTCTTTTTTTTGAGGCTCGTGTATCCAATTGACTAGAAAATAGATTTTTTGGTTAACAGAAGGAATACTTGATTATGCCTCTATCCAAATGTGCCGCTGGAACTGGAACGTGAGAACGCATGCGCGGAAGTGGTGACAATGAGCGTGAGAGAGAAAAACTGCAATGTCTTTCTCACTCCCATTATTCTCACTCTTGCGCTCCTGCTTTTTAGTTAATAAAATGTAAATTAAATCTATGACGCAAAAGAAGAGGACAAGAAACTTTGTCACTATAATAGAGTCTAAAATCGATTATTTTTTTTACATATTAAATGTAAAAAATAATTTCCACTTTTATTAATGGAAAATTTATTAATTTATCAAATATTTCATACTTGACGATTAGATTTTAGCAGATTGTTTGTATTTAAAAATTGAAACTCATGTAAAATGTAGTTTAGAGAAAAAAAAAAGAATGCAAAATTGGAAGTTGCAGTTTCCGGCGAAACGATTGACGATGAAACGCCCCTCCCTCTATCGGTATCTATGCGCGATCTGACCAGAGCTTCGGTCAAGTGTTCGATGTTCCATGTAGAAATGCAAACACCTCGTTAGAATTGCAAATATCCGAAGGTTGATTTAAAACGAGTGTTTCCCGATAATATTGCTAGATTCAATATTTTAAAGTTAAATTCTCTCATTGAAGTTTTTTTTTCATAACTCTTCCTAATAACAATCGACACGCAAAACAAATCAATTTTTGTCCTATTATTTTTCTTACTATTCAAAAATTAATTGTAAATTAAAAATTAAAAAAATTGAAATCCAAATCTAAATAAATTTTTCTCTTTTAAAATTATATTATTTCCCAAGCTTTTTTTTTAATTCAGAATTTTGGTATATGAAAATATATATATGTATATTGAAATCGTTGATAGAATGCATCTATTAAAATAATTGAAAGTCAGTCTATAAATATTCAACGAAAAATGATTTGAGGTTGAAAATTTATTCGAAACTTTAGAAACTTTCAAGATGGCCTTTACAAATGCAATTGAAAATTTGCAAAAAAAAGTACATTAAAACAAACTGGAATGGCAATTTATGCGTCTCTAAAAAAATTTGCGTTTTAATTCACGAATAAAAATTCCGAATTTGTCAAAAAAAAAAAAGAATTGTGATTCTCTGATTTTTATTTTCACTTAATTTAAAGTTAATATCTTAATTCTTTTTTATGTTAATTTTCCTTTTTTATTATTTTTCTGAAAATGTCTTTTCTGAACTGCAAAAATACCTTTTTAGTTGAATTCTCTGATTTTTATTTGCAATTAATCTTAATTTAATCTTAATTTTTTTTTAATTTTATTTTTCCTCTTTTATTTTTTTTGTGAAAATGTCTTTTCTGAACTGCAACAATACCTTTTTAGTTGAATTCTCTGATTTTTATTTGCAATTAATATTAATTTAATCTTAATTTTTTTTAATTTTAATTTTCCTCTTCTATTGTTTTTCTGAAAATGTCTTTTCTGAACTGCAAAAATACCTTTTTAGTTGTTTTTTTCACTCATAGAGAGAGAGAGAGAGAGAGAGAGAGAAAGTAAAAGTGGTGAGGGGGGGGGGCGTAAGATAATCAATAAAAAAGGAAGCGTTAGGGATGAAGGAAGAGTTGCCTTGTGACAATTTTTAGGACCAATTAAATTTCCGCGAAGTCCAAAAGGGGGAATTTATTATTCACCAGTCGTGTCTCGCGGTCCACGTAATTGTGTGAATATTTTGTCGCATCTGTTCTGTCGCTCACATCAATATGGCGTGTGTCCAATTGTCTCGTAAATATTCTGACTCGTTTTCCGTGAAACAGAGAGAGAGAAATAGAAAGAGAGAGAAAGATTCTTCGCGAAATATCGACTAATTTGTCCAAACTATTATCACACAAATCACAAAATGTGTGACATCTACGTAACAATCATCTGACGATACGCAAGTTCCGATTGATTCCGCTCACTGTACAGCACATTCTCCATTGAGCGTTTAGCCTTAACCTACATTCAGTTCAATTTTCTTGATTACTTTGATTTCCTGTCTTGTGACTATATTTACATTAGACTACAATTACAACAGAGTAATTGATTTGTAGTTCTTAGCTAAGCAGAAATTGAGTGTAAGCATTGAAATGAAAAAGAAATTCATATTTTAAACTTTGTACTGGTCTTAAGTACCAAAGGTAATGTAATATTTGTGTCTTATTCTCACGCATGTGCAAATTTTAGATCGCTATTTATTATACACATAGACGTTATTAAAAATCGTTGAAGTATGTATAAACAGAATTTTTTTTTTTTAATTAATATTGCTTTTTAATTAAAAAGACGGTTTAATCGCAGTAAATCAATTGGCAATTACTGTTAATGCATTCTTGATAAATTGAATATTGTGTATATAGTTATAAATACAATCAATCTTTTTATTTGCTCCCTCATATCCAATTATTAGTGTAGATTTGATTCAAACATTCATCATAATATTCATTATTGTACAATAATCTTCATTAGCGATAAATTTTCATTTAAATGGTTCAAATTTAAAGTTTGTGATTTTTAATTTAAAGGTGTCTTTTGATATGATAACTTTAATGTAAGTTTATTACTATATAATATATACTTTGGAAGGCTTTAGAAGTTCATCTATATTTGAGAATCTAAGGACAAGAAATTTGGGATCTTTTTCATTCTAGGAAACGATAGTTAGGAAAGATCGAAAGACATAGGAAAAGATCGATCTAAAGACGAAGTAAAAGCGATCAATTATGACAAAGGGACGGAAAGATCATCAATTTTTGATCAGAGTTTCGCAAGAAAAGGTGGATACTTCCTAGGACTTCTGTTTTTTTTTTAATGTCTTTTCTGAACTGCAAAAATACCTTTTTGCTTTCTTCTACCTACCTTTCCTGATCTGAAGATCCTTAAATTTTAATTAGGTCTCTTTTTTTAGTTGGTTTGGCTCCCACAATTCTTGTGCCATGTCTCTAGACTGATTTTCGGTACAGGTGATCGTCTTCCTTTTTCGCTTCTTGTTTGGACTTAACTTCCTGTATGAGCGTTGTTAAGCCTTTTAGTCCCTTTTTGTTGACATTCTTCTGGACCTCACAGAACTTCATCATCTTTCTGACCTCTTCTACAATCATTTTAATACATGTATTCCGTATTTGGTTACAGTATACGATATGTTAATTTTTAGAAAGCATTACCTAAAAACAATTGCAACTTATACTTAACTTGTCACTAGTAAACAAAAGACAATATTTCTAAATTTATATCCTCTCTTCTTTACATCATATAAAAGCAATCATTGTAATTCATAACTTTTCATTTAGATTCGCAGTTTCAGTGAATGGCAGTAAATTTAATTTCCTCTAAACTTTCCTTTTAATCATTCCAGCTCTAAAGTAACTTTTGTTCTACTTAATTTATTTGACTTTTCAACTTGAATAGACGCTACATCATTCGAATCAATTGAAAAGTAAAGAGTATACTCATCTAATTAATAGCCTGCTCTTTTGAGGAGCATTAAATCGATCGTAACAACAATGTAACGGAAGTAATTTGTTAAAAGTGACGATGTGACTTTTCAATGATGTTAAGAATTGAAAAGCCTTTTCGAGAAAGCTGGATAAATCTCGTAAATTGTAAAATGAAAATACAAGAAGGAGAATCGAACGAGGCGGGAAGTTACGGAAGGGAAACGTGGCTACAGCAACACATATTGGCACAATCGCTTAATAACACGTTGCCGTTCGGATTGATTTTCGTTGTCAGTTCATTTCTTCCTTTCAAAAACTATACATGCTACCAAAATCCAACAAAATGTGAAATAAAACATCAAATATTACAAAAATATTATAATAATGGATAATTTTGTTCCAAAATAAATCGAACTCCCCCTTTTTATCATCTTTTTAATTATAAATTCAGGTTAATTACTGGATTGTTTATATGAATAAATCAATTTTTTGGTTAAACAATATTTGTTCGCTACGTTTCTAGCGTTGGTTTCCTCATCAGGTGAATACATTTTTCTGTCAGTAATTAATTAAACTAAATCAAACAATGTATAACCTCAAAAGTCAAACTATTTCTTTATAAAGTTACATTTTAATTCACTGAACTGACCAAAAATTATAAATTTGTATATTAAAAATTAAAAATTAAATTAATAACACGTCCCCTGATGAATTTAAGTAAGAAACACACGATTTATATAGACTAATTTATTAGAAAATATCAAAGAATACATGATGCAATCATCGCAGTAGGCGACCATACGAGAACTGCCCTCTTACAAGCTTCTAGAAAATCAAAAGACAAAGATAGATTCATAAAGGTGCATTCATTTATGTATATTTATATATTTTCTTTAATAATTACCTTAGAAAATCTTTATATCTCAACATCCCCTACTAAAGGGTGACTATTGTTTAAATTTACATTATTTTAATTATTTACGTAGAACATGTGTGAAAATTAAAGAAAGACAATATCAAGTTAGGTAACCCAACCTTCATTGAATTTAGATATGGATCTAAAGTGTTATTCACAACCCTATGATTATAAAGGTAAATACACATGCGTTTAAAAACTTTAAACTATTTTTTTTTAATTATGATTATAAATATTTTACTGAAGATTTCAAAAATTTATTCAGATTCAATATCAGACTTAAAATTCTTGATAGAATTATTTTGTTTTTTTAATTTATCAAAAAGGAGAGTGCGCACAAAATTCTTCAAAACATCCCAATCTTATTTTGTAATAGTATCCAATTTATCATTCGATGACTGTTAATATTTTTTGTTTAAAGTTCACACACACACACACACCTTTACGGAAAATGAAAATTTACTGAAATCTGTATATACAACCATCCTCTTTTTTGGCCATAGATCAATTAATAAAAGTGGCATTTAACCCGGATTCAACTTGCAGATTACAAGCGAGCCGCAGGTGCGCCCATTGCAAACATTGTCTATAGTCCGTTGTACTGTCACGGTTCACGCCAGATAACCACGCATTCATATGGAGAGCCACTGTCACGCTATTTACAATCTGAAGAGACGGTTTCAGGGCGGATAAAGGGATGGTGAAGGAGGGAGAGGGGATAACTAGAGGCACTACATTTCGGCCAATGTTATGCATTTACCGGACGCGTAAACCAAACGCATTTAGCGTGTCTGCTAGAGGCAACGTTACTGGTCCATGGGAGCAATTGCATTCAGTTCTACCAAATGCACCGATTACTATCGACTCACTATTTTGTTAACTAAATCAACCATATTTTTCATTTACATTATCATGGTACTAAAATCAGTAATATTTTTTGTTACATTTTTTTTTACCAATGAAGATAAATATTCTCCACCTAATTTTCAATATTTTTTATTTACTTTCAATATCGGTAACTTTCCAAATGCGACACTTAAATTACCAATTTTCTTTTCAACTGCCTAACCTTGCTAGATTCATAACATTTTGTCAGCCACCCAACCTTGCTTCATCCAGCAAAGTTGGGCAGTTGACGATGAAAAAATGGTAATTTAACTAGTGACGCTGTTGCGGTCGGCTTAAGGTTTTTGTTTTTAGTCATCGAAATGCCTTTATGTTACCCACTTCTGCGATGTAAATATTAGTGTGTGAGATTCAGTAGTCTTCTGTACTTATTACTAGATAGACGTACAATTATCTGTCAGCCAGCACGGCACCATTTGGAGAGAAATTTAATAAATTATTTTATTACCAAGTGTATTTAATTATTGGTTTGAATTACCAACTATTATTCGATATTATTACCAAATTTCCCACAGTGCATTTGGAAAGTTACCGCGTCTCCTAACCTCGAAGGTTCTTTTTTCGTTATTACCGCTAATTATTGTTATTCGATCCTCTGTAATAAACGCCAATGTGAAAAGTTGAATTCACATTGAAAAAGGCATATCGAATGCGCACATTAGCAGTTCACTTGAACGTGCGTGCGTAGGTATTTGACTATGGGAGAATGTATGAAGGTGGTCATAGTAAAGGGTGGTTGAGGTGAGGGGCGAAAGCGTATGGACAATAGAAGGACTAACAATGGCCACCGTGAGGTGAACGTCGAGACAATAGAGTGGCTTGCATCCCCCACTGTGAGCCCTAAATCAACGTTCAGCATAATAAAATGCCAACACCAACAGCAGGTCTCCTTGACGATTACTATTTTTTTCCGTCAACACACTATTTACCAACGGCTGATTGTGACTTTATACAACAATAGCAATGCTTGATTAATAAAATATTGATTTCCCTCCGGAAGAATTTTTTCAGAAATATGTTACACTTGTTTCTCAATAATTAACATTTTAGTAAGAAATTAAGAAAAAAAGGTACTTTTGCAATTCAGAAAAGACAATTTTTAGAGAAGATAAACAGTCCTGAGGATATGGAACAAGCCGAGAGGTAAGAGTCTAATTATGTAAATTTCGTGTTTCTCTGTTCACTCTCGTTTTTACCTTGCGCACTAATTGACTAATTGGCATTTCAGCATTCAATAAGGAAATCAACTAAATAAAAAAGGGACTTTTGCAGTTCAGAAAAGACATTTTTTGCGGTAAACAAAAAAAACAAAATCAATTAGGTTATTAAAATCACCTTTCTTTTTGGAAAAATATTACAATGTTCAATTTTATTTATTCATGGAGAAACATTTTCACTTTTAAAAATTGTTTACTTTTACGTAGAATGTCGACTTGGTACACAAAACATTTCAAGAACTCGACTTGGCTCAACTTGCAACATCCGGCGAGCACTATCTCTCTCTTTCTCAAGTTTCGTTTTCGAAAACTCTTCTTGAAGCACGTTCTTCGAAAACTTTTCACGAATCTTTACGCAAAGCTACGTTGCTTCGTTCGTGAGCGTTGAAAATAAGACCACAGAGATTGGCTTTCAGTACAAAAAGTGCTTGCGAATTTCCCCAAATGGTAAAAAGCCTGTCGAGAGAGAGAGAGAGAGAGAGAGAGAGAGAGAGAGAGAGAGAGAGAGGATTTTTAACGAGTGGGACGCGAAATAGAGAAGGCAGTAGATTTTCAAAAGACAACATCCGGCACATGGAAACCGTGAAAAAGCAAAAAGTGAGAAAGTAAACCAGGAAAAAAGATGTTCCTTCCCTTATTTTCTCTTCTCACTCGTTGATTTTCTATATTTTCCGATTCTTCCACCTTTCTCGTAGATTGCGTGCCCTTTTAGTGCTTTTTTTTTCTTCTTTTAAATACGACTCTGGAGATAGTGGAAGCTTTTTTAATGCCAGCTTCTGGTCTTTTATAACTTCTCGTAATCAATCGAAATATAAATGCACTTTTATGATCAATAAATAAAAGCAAGGAAATTTAAAAATTAAAAGAACTCGGGAATTTTTGAAAATTCAAAAAAGTTACATAAGAGGGAAATTTAAACGTATATATTTGTTTCTTACAGAAAAGGGAAAAATGGAGGTGAAAAATATTTTCTGCATATCGTAAATTAAAAACGAAGACGCGCTTCCCAAGGAAATTCAAGCATGACGCGATGTCATATAAGAAAATGTAACTTATATCGAGGCGACAGACAACTTGGAATTGCGTTGTCCTGAAAGAAAATTGTTGAAGCAAAAAAATTCGAAAAAAAAACATTGAGTTCGTGGTACAACATTTTTTTATGTAGTCTTTTATGCTTATCCTTTTGCACCTGTTTTTTTGTGCTTCTATTTTTATGTCAATTCCCATATTTTCCCACCTCAAGAATTTACGCTCTCTCTCTCTCTCTCTTGAATCCTTTGTCCCCTTGTCACTTTTAGTATAACGTCTCATCTAAAAACCAAGTTTGTGGACTTGCTTTTTTCTTCCCAAATAAATCTTATTTGCAAAAAAATTAATTCTCTTCCAAATCTAAATCACCAGATCTCCTTGGGGGAATTACCAGCATCCAATGCTTCTGGGATTCTAATATCTTCGATTATTCCAGTCGCATCGTGTTACGGTGTTACTTTTTCTTACCACTGTCGATAAAATCGTCGTTATTATCTCATTTTGACAACATCAGGAAGTGAATAAGGATAGGACCGTCGATACTTTTAATGTAAATCGATCTGCTGTAATCTAGTGATGAAAGTTTCATGAGAAGAGAAAACTTGCTGCCATAAAAAAAAAGAATTTCAATGACATTTTCGAACAGAGAGAATTTTTCCAAAACTTATTTTAATAGCTACATATATAGAAAGAGAGAAAGAGAGAGAGAGAGAGAGAGAGAAAACTTACGAGATGAGATTTGATTATAAATTTAAATGCAAGAAAGAATGATGAGAGAAACATTTTCTGTTTAAAAAAAGAAAATAGGAGAAAAAATGTTTAGCAAAAAAAAAAAACAGAAAGAATGGAAAATGAGATTCAAAGGATAGTTACAAAAGAGAAAAAGTATATACAAGAGATAGAATTTCTGAAAGGAGAAGCGGGCATAAGGTTCAGATGATCAAGAAAGCAAACCAAGAGGCACAGTTTGAGATGATACAACCTTCAAGGGATCTTAACAGAAGGAGTCAAAGGTTAATAAACTTTCGGTTATATCAAAGGATAAACGGAAAGATGATACACAACAAAGCCAACGAACGCAAGGGAATTAATGTGAGGTAGGAAAAAAAAATTGAAAACTCACTTACAACGGAATATATTTAATCCATTAGTGTTTCTATACATTTTATTGTATGAAATATTTTATCTTTCCATTCGTGAGTTTGCCTAATTTTTACCCCCGTAAAAGCAAAAATACATATGAAGAATCGGATGAATAATATAAGAGTTGGAGCAATGAGAGTGAAAGAGAAAAACTACCATCTCTCTCTCACTCTTTATCCCCACTCCGACGCCTGCGCTCCACTAATTCTTCCAACACTCACAAATTATCAATTCATCATAACATCTTGCTTTCAAATATACAAAAAAAATATTTACCCCCAACAGGTGCTTACAGGTAAATAGGTAAAAATATTCTTTTTTAATCACAAAACTGAATAATTGTTTAATTCGGAAATGGATTTTCTCTCTCTCTCTCTCTCTCTCTCTCTCTGGATTACAATCTTAGTGTTCGAATATATGTCCACATATTTTTTTTTACAGAAAATCTTTCGTGCACTTCCATTCAAGGAATATGAGGCGGAAAAGTCAGCACGCAGAGTCCCGTTGTGATGGAAGAGAAGAGGATGGAATGGGACGTTCGAATAATGCGGATAAAGACGGATGTAGCTTGTTAGGGGATGAATGAAAAGTTGTCAAGACGGTCCAATTAATGTCAACTCTTCAACTAAAGCTTATCTTAGCTTACAAGAAAGCCCTCCCCTTCCTTCTTGTCCTATTGCACTAACAATTTTTTTTTATTTTCCTACATATTGACTTTTTTCAGTTCGAAATATTTTTTTTATTTAGTAAAAGTTTGTTTATCTAGATCAATAAGAAAACATATATGGAAATATTGAGGATCTCGAGAAAAACAGAAAATAAAATTTACTATTTATTTATATATATATATTATTTATTATTATATATACTTTTGTTATATATATAAAAATTGATTTTTATAAAGTGGGAAAAATTTTTCTATTTTTACTCCAATAGTACGAATACAGGAAAATTGGGAAATTTTAAATTTGACAGTAAATTTTTATGTTCATCGAGCGTATGGCATTATTCGAAATAGAAAAGAAAGATAAGCTTCAACAAAATACGTGTATTAGTGTCCCTTATATTCTGAGATAAATAGGAAAATGGGGACAGATTGTCAAGTTTATTACGACATCCCGTACTTTGCTAAATCCAGATTGTAAATCGTTTCAGCGTATTGAAAATATAAAAAATAATTGAAAATTTAAATTATAAAATAAATGGAAATGGAATAAATAAGAGGAAAAAGGTACTTTTGCAGTTCAGAAAAGACATTTTTAGAGTAGCTCGAGAGCTACGAAAGTAGTCCGAGAGGTAAGAATCTAGTTCTATGAATTTAACTCTAGATGGCGGTCAAGTCTTCAGTCTATCGAATTCTTCCTAGTCGAGAGTGCATCTCATAACTCTGTACACCTTGTTTTCTAACCTACTCAACCTTTCAGTACAATTGACACTGCATTCAAATCAATAAAAAAGAAAACAACTAAACAAGAAAAAAAGGGACTTTTGCAGTTTCGAAAAGACATTTTCAGAAAATCCGTACAGCATTTCCAAAATAGAAAAAAAGGTGATATATTGAACAAAACCTTTTTTCCTTATATTCTCCAAGTTAAATAGAAAAATAGTGACAAATTGTCAACTTTATTTCAATATTCCGTAATTTCAATAAAATTCAATTAGAAAATTAAATCGAGATTCATTTTAATATAAAAGTTTCGAAATTTTTTCATCATAACTAAATTAAAAGAAAAAAAGTAAACCAGAGATCGATTTTTTTTCTCCTCTTTTTTTGCATATGTCAGAAAGAAAAAAAATATCTTGAGTAATGAAAAATTTATTATCGAAACTTATTTCAAAAGTAAAAAAATTTCTTTGACGCACAAGTTCATTCTGAATGTGCTTCAAATGCAGAAAAGATAAGTTTGCCTTTACTTGCTGAGTACAAGAAATCGCAAAATAAATGGGAGAACTTGAATATATATATATATATTTAGCATTTTGGTATGTTTTAAATTCAAAGACCGAATTTTTCATTTGTTATTCCACACAGTAAAATTAAAGATAAAAATAGTCAAAATTTTTTACCAAAAAAAATTCAAAACCAACGTTTTTTTTATCGATCGACCATTAATGAATAAAAATTCGAAATAAAAATTCTCAAAGTAATCAAAAACAAAATTTTGTTTATAATATAAATGAATATTGACTTTCTTTCTCTTCATTTATCTAAAAAAGAACAAATCAACTGTCCTCGATGAAATTAAAACTCATTTTGTGGTCATTAATTCAGATTTATCAAATCTCAATAAATATTTATCATTTTCTGATTTGTGTATAATGAACAATGTATTTTCAATTAATCTAATCTAATCTAAAATTTATACATTATATATATACTCTGTATTAAGATTCAATTGGACATTTTTGTTAGCAGTATATAACATATAATTTTCTATAGCTCCTCGTGATTTAATTTTATGAACAAAAAATTTTTCATAAATAATCAAATTTTTTTTAAATAATAAATTTTTTTTAAATAATAAAATTTTTTTAAATAATAATTATTGTTGAAAAAAATGATTTTACTGCATTTAATCTCAGCGCTCTGTATTTTCGTTTATAATGCAGAAAGTTTTGGATTTCAAGGATTATATTATGAAGGATTGGAAGAACCAGATTCCTCTCTTTGGAGAAACTCGACTTTGACCAACGAAAAATGGATAACACAATTGGTGGACCATTTTCATATTCAAGACACTCGAACATGGGAAATGGTATGTATATATAATTTTTTAAAAATATTTTTTAATAAAATAAATGTTTAGAGTAAGAGCAATAAAAAAATCGATTATTGATCGATTGACATTAATCGATTTATAAAAATATGAATATTTGATTACCATTTTCTAATCAATAAAAATTTATCAGCGTCGATTAAATACACATATTATCCGTTAATTGACATAATTACATCTGAACAAAAAATTTTAATATATGATAAAAAATAACGTAAATTAGAAATTAAAAAAAAATTTTTTTGTCTCGTTAATTAAATCATTATTCCGTTAGTTAAAAAAATCTATAGAATAGAATATTAGCAAAATTGTTAAAAAAAATAAATAATTAAAATTTTTTTAAATATTTTGTTTATTATTTAAAATAATTTTAATTATTATTTGAAAATTATTTTAAATAAATAAATAAAAAATACTTTTATTCAACTGTGTGAGAATTTTTTTAATTCATAAAATAAATTTTTAAAAAATTTTACACTAATTAAAATAATTGTCTATAATTTAGATTGATTGTTATTAATAAATGCAAATAATTTTCAAATGAAAAAACTAAAAATTACGACCTTATATCTTCTTTTTCCATTTTTTTTTTTTCTGGAAACTTAGTCTCTAGAGGAACTTGTTTCGGGTCACTGATTACGAATCTAATGATGTTGGAAAATTCAAAATGTTTAATATAATATAAATTATATAATCTAATTAAAAAATACAAAAAGAAACTCTGCGTTAATTACTTCAAAAGTGAACCAATTGAACTAGTAAAATTTAAATCCAAGTGTAAAATTAAAAAAAAAAATTAAGTTTTTTGTTTCTGAAATTTTAAACAACAGTGAATAAATTTATTTATTTTACTGTATAAATAAACAAATATAAATATAAACATAAATATTTAAAAAAAATGTATTAAATATAAATTTACAATATTAATATTAAGTATTAAAAATATTATAATTATAATCCCAAATAGAAAAAAATTTTTCAAAATTTTTATCAAAAGAAAATTTATTTATTTATTTAATGTTTTAGAATTTTTTTTCCTCTGTAAAATTTTTCTTATATGTACTTGGATGTTTATAAAAAATGCGCATTTTTTATTTTATTTATATATAGCGTTACCTCGAAAATGATGGATATTTTAACGGCACTGGTCCAATTTTAATAATGTTGGGTGGCGAATGGACTATTAATCCAGGATTTTTGAATGCAGGATTAATGCATGGAATAGGCGCTCAACATGGAGCGTTGATGTACTACACGGAACATCGATTTTATGGCCAAAGTAGACCCTTCGAGTACGTTCCATCATGTATTGTTTTTTCATGTTCAATTTCTATATAATATATATATATATATACATATATATATGAAAAGTTTTTTGTTACAGAAAAAAATTTTATAAAAAAAAATAATATTAAAAGCAAAAAAAAAATATACATGAGCATATAAAAGTTTATAAAATATATACAAAATTGAATAATGAATTTTTTTTTGACCCCACACTCTAGAAACATCAGTACAGAAAATTTAAAATGTTTAAACGTAGACCAGGCATTAGCGGACGT
The DNA here is from genome assembly GCA_001855655.1 of Leptopilina clavipes. Taxonomy (NCBI): domain Eukaryota; kingdom Metazoa; phylum Arthropoda; class Insecta; order Hymenoptera; family Figitidae; genus Leptopilina; species Leptopilina clavipes. The sequence goes on along the minus strand of JUFY01020138.1, from coordinate 189 downwards.
GGCATATTTCATAGAAACCGTCAAGCGAGAAAGAAAGCTCAACAATACAATGGTCATTGTTTTTGGTGGATCATATGCTGGGAATATGGCAGTGTGGATGAGGCAAAAATATCCACATTTAGTTCAAGTATTAAAAAATTTAAACATACATACACATTCATTTTTTATATATAATTATATATATATATA
>JUFY01020122.1:0-28909 GCA_001855655.1 Leptopilina clavipes | reverse complement strand
AAAAAAAAGAAGAAGAAGAAGAAGAAGGAGGACGAAAGGGAATGTATTCGAAAGGGCAAAATGGGCCCTCTGGGTGCACGGCAGGAGTAAAATCTTCAAGAATATAAGAGAACTCGTGAATGGGCAACATAAATTAACTATTTATCAATTGTCTTCTTTTTTTCTCTTCTTAGAAAGATCGTAAATAATTTTTCACCAATATAGAGATGAGGATATTTTATACAATTTAAAATATACGAGCATTGTTAGCATTCACTTATCCTAATAGAATTGCAAATTCCATTGATTCCACCTCTACATGAAAATGTTTTTCTCCATAATTGAATCACTTGTATGTCTGTTGAGTGAAAGTAATAATGGACTCTTAGTGACATGATTGAGTGTACAATCTACTACCTTTCAAAATTTAGCTTCATCGTTTCACAGAAAAAAAAAAAACTTACGGACATTTCGTTGTTGATCAAAAATGAACCTCCCGTGCAGAAATTGCCCCACTTTTCCCTATTTAAAATAGGGCTCTAACAAGGGCCTTGCAAGAAACTAGGAAAACTAGTTAGACCCTTGCTAAAGCCCTATTTCAAGTAGGGCCAAGTGGGGCAATTTCTGCCCCACTTTCTATTCAGTGCCTACTTCGAAAAACTTTTATTATTAATTATTAAACAGAATAACAGCGATAAAAATTTAATGTTCCAAACTATCAGAGTTGAAAAAATTTTAAATTATACGTTTAATTTCAATTTACATTTTAAAGTAAAAATTTTTCATTCAAAATTGTGTTTAAGTAAAAATTATAAATTATAAATAGGGAATATAAATGTAAAGATAAAGTTTCATTATACTGACTGTTCATTAATTTATGATAATTTTATTAAGGATGAAAGTGGCCACTATGTGGCAGCACAAACCTCGGAGACAAATTTTCGACGCATTTAGCACGGATTCAAACCCTCCCTAGAAACTGTTTTAGTTCAACTCGCAGTTGGATCGATGCTAAAGGATATTATCCATAGAGGCTACTCTGCCATACCCGGTGGATAAATCAAAAATCATACTTAACTTTATCAAATGTGCAATTATTTCATTTTTTCCCAAAAAGAAATAATTGTTTTATTAGTTAGTTAGTAATTAGTATTAATTTAGTTAGTTAGCCGTAACGAATTAGGAACCATAAAAAATAATTACTGGACATTCAAGATTTTTATCCAGATTGTAATGATGATTTTTTAATGATTTTTTCTTTATTGGAGTACATTTTTTTTCTTTTAAATATGCAGGACATTTCTAGCAATTTAGAAAGCAGTAGAAATGTACAAGGTTTCGCAATAAGCTTTGCAAGTCGATAGGCCGTGGCTCTTTACAAAGTCAAAGGACCCTCAGGAGTACCCATATCAGAGAGAGGAAGGGAGTGTTGGAGCATCAACCCTCTTTTTCGACCCTCAAGATCCTCGTAATCGCGAGTCGAGTAACGCGAGGAAGTATAACGGTTCCTGACCGCAGGCAGCCCTTAGGAGCGTAATTAATATTTATCCCGACTCCCAACCCCCCCCCTGGACTTACCGACCCGATTCACTCTCTTGCCCTGACCCTCCACCCCCTTTCGGAAAATCCCAGCACGCTCCTTGTAAAATCTAATATCTGAGGAAGCGTCGCTGTACAGTTCTGACAGAGTTTACCTCTTACAAGCCCCTTTCTTCCTCCTCATTTTACCACCTCCTGTAGACCTTCCCCCCTCCTCCTCCTCCGCCGCCTCATCATCATCATTCCCGGTATCAGGCGGAGTTGGGTAACGAAGCAGCCAGGGTGGCACAAGACAGAAAACGGGTGAGAGAGGAAGATAATGTGAGAGAACGAACGCAGAAAGAGGTATAGAGAGAGAGAGGGAGAGGAAAATTCTACAAGCTAGACAGGGAAAATGGGAAGGAACGAGAGGAGACCTCTATGTTTTCCCGGGGTTCTCGAGAGGCGGTGTCAAGACGCTTTGCTCGACCAATCCGATGTCGAGTTGGCCTCGCGGCGCTTTCACGATTCGCCCTGTGCTTTCTTAGAGCCGACCCACTCGGAAAAATCGAGTAAAAGCTCAAAAGCCTCCAGCGCGGCCATTGGCTCGGACTCGTTTTCTTGGCTTTTCTAAACCTTTAAGGGGCCAATGGCGCGCGGAAAGCTTTGTCAAGAAATCGATAAGTTAGAGGCGAGCTTTAGCGTGAAAGTAAAACGCCGTTCTACTCTTTCTCTCTTGATGCGCTATCGACATGTCCTTTTTTTAAGGCGGAAATTATTTATTTTCGTTCTACTTCTCCCTCTAGTGTTCTGAATAAAAAAAATACACCTGATTGAAAAGTTAAAAAAAAATATTTGTACTACATTCCCGTGAATTTTTTTTACAAAATCTACATTTTTTAATATAGTCTACATATAGTCTACAATAGTCTACATATTTGTATGTATCATTTACAGATTAAATCTAATTTAAAAATTATTGTATAAAAATTTAGAAATTAGAAATTTGTATTTTAATTTTATAATTTGTAATTTATACGATCCATAATTACACTGAAAAAAAAATTTATTTGATTCAAATAATGAATTACTTGTCAATTATCAAATAAATATTTACTTGTATTAAATAAATTTTATTTGAGTCAATTAAATGGTATTTGACTCAAATACAGAAATTATTGATTCAAGTACAACTTCTTCGATTAAAATAAAAATTATTTGGTTCAAGTAAATATTTATTTGATAATAGACAAGTAATTCATTATTTGAATCAAATAAATTATTTATTAATTTATTAATTCACCCACAGTAATTGATTTTGAAGCACTTCTGTAGAAGAAGATGACTGTCGACAAAATATAAAGATTCTCATTCCTACACGCGTGCATAATTTACTAAATATTCAATTTCTATAAGGAAGCAAAAATTTCTAGATACTTTATTTAGCAGCTTTTTTTTAATTTTCTGACCTTCGCTGAGAAATATTCAAACTACTCGTACTTAATATAATGATGAATGGAAAATTTATGAGAGACATGGAATTGAGTAAATAACTGACGAATCTTAGCAACATCGTTATCATCCCAAGTTTATGTCAATATTGATTCACCATAAATTGAGAACATTTGGAAATAACCCTCTGGGTATATCGTAATTTATGCAGTAACTCTAAATTGGCACGCCATTTGCTTCTGCATTTATTTTTTAGGATTTTTTGTAATTTTTTTTGTAATTTAAAATTTTTGAATAAATAAATAGGAGATAAATTATAAACGATTTTCCTTTCGTTTAGAAAAAATATTTTCGGTGCAGAATAATGATGAAGATAAATAAATATGAAGGACGAAAAGGTCAATTTTATTATCGTTGTTAAACGCACTTTCTGTTTAGATTTTCTCTATTGATGAACGGATCGAAATATTTGAAATTGAATTTTATATTTTTCGTTCTTCGTGAATCAAAGGGAGTGAGAGAGATAGTGACCAGCATGTTTACATTCTATAGAAAAGTGAAGCTTAAGTTTCGGAGTCAGGACAGTGAGAGAGGACAAAAATTTCTCTCTCACTCTCATTGATCCACTACAGCGCTCATGACTAAAACTAATAATGTAAATATCATATAGGTAATCAATTTTATTACACGAAAATAATTTTCAAAAATAAATCAATCAACATAAAAAATTAAATTAGTAGGAAAAAATTACAATAAAAAATTAAATCAGTAGGAAAAAATTACAATAAAAAAAAGTCGATAAAATATTAATTGCATATGTGAAATTGTTTTTTGGTAAAATTACAAACCTTTAAACTGTGGCCGAATCATCCGAACATCCTTCCGGCTCGCAAACACACACAAAAACTCGCGATTTAAAAATTTCCGCCCGCACTGAGTTGAAAAACATTTTATATTTTTAGCAAAAAATTACGAATCGATTACGGTTTAAAAATTACGCGAACACTACCGCAAACTACTACAAAAATACTTTTTACCAAATAATTACGAATCGATTACGGTTTAAAAATTACGCGCAACATTCGTGCACTATCGCAAACTACAAAAATTCTCTCAAATAGAAATAGTACTTAAAGAAGAATTTTTAGATTTTGAAAATGATTTACTTTGCTAAAAATTACGTTAACAATATTTAAGAATAAAACATATAAACTGAGTTGATTATTTTCAAAAAATATTTTTCGTGAACACGTTCCGACAGGGGGAATCCCGAATCGCATACTGTTGAGTTGAGAATTAATATCAAGTGCGATTCTTCAATACTAAAATCCGACTGGCTTATATGACTTTGGGTTCAAGGTAACTACCCTTTGTGTATAGTACCTGAACGAAAACAAACCGATCGGAGTATAAACACGACAGCCCAAGATTATTTCTATTTCAGTCAATTAAATTATCTCGTAATAAATTATTTTCTTCAAAAATTGTCAATTCATATTAAATTATTTATATAATTTATACTTAAAAATATTGCTAGATCAACAATAAAAGAGATTTTTTTCAAAAATAACGAGAAAATATTTTTTTATCTAGGACAAAAAGTTTTTTTTAATAATATCATGAATAATATTTAATTATATTTATTATTACATCAATTTTGTTATAAATAATTAATTATGACAAAATTGATGTAACAATAAATAATTAAAATTATTTATTTAATAATAAAATAAAATTTTATTTATTTTTTTTTATCCTAGATAAAAAAATATTTTTTTGATATTTTTGAAAATCTCTTTTATTGTTGATCTAACAATATTCTAAAGTATAAATTATAAATAGCTCAATGTGAGTTGAAATATTTTCTTTACAAATGTAAAGGAAATATTTTGTTATGAGATAATTTAATTGACTGAAATAAAAATGGTCTAGGCTAGTGTTTATACTCCGATCGGTTTGTTTACATTCAGGTACTATACAAAGGTACTTACCTTGAAGCCAAAGTCATAAGCCAGTCGGAATGTAGTATTAATGAAGAATCGCAATTGATATTTATTCTCAACTCAATAGTTTGTAATTCGGGATTCCTCCTGTCGAAACGTGTTCAAAAAAAATATTTTTCTATAATAATATTCTCAAAGTAAATCATTTTCAAAATCAAAAAATTCTTCTTTTTAAATATTATTCTTATTAATTAAAAAACAAAATTAAATAAATAAATTATTGTAAATTAATTATTATGAATTATTTGTATCTAATAATAATTCTTATTATTAATTATTGTTACAAATTATTATTAATTATTAACTATAATTATGCATTTAATTATTTTAATAATTAATAATAAGTAAATTTAAATAAAAATTATTCGGTTTAAGTAAATATTTATTTGATAATAGTTAAGTAACTATTTTCGTTTAAATAAAATTTTCTTTCAAATAAATATTTTTTATAATAATAATAATTTTATAATATTATAATATTAATAATAATATAATAATAATTTTATAATTATTTTATATCAAAGAATGTACCTACTCATTCTTATTATTCTTTTCTCTCATCTTTCAATTCTATAATTTATAATGTGAATATTCGAATTATGTAAGTTGACGTATAATTTTGTTGGTTATTTTTATGTTGATCTATATGAATTTTTATCATTGACATGTTGTAATTTTAATATTTTAGAAATATATCCTGAGGATGGTTACCGTTCGTGTCCGAAACGTTTAAATTAATAAAATAAATGTTTATATATATTGAACTTAATAAAAAAGATTTTTTACACTATATAAAATTTATGTATATTTATGTATAATTTTTTTTGCACAGACTGAATTTATTCTTTTTTTTCTCGAAAAAACAAAAGAACATAAAATTGAACAAAGTCCAATTAACGTGAACTATATTATTGTGAGTTTAAGTTTACAATTATATACATATATGTGTTTACCAATTCTGAATGTCGGGGAAATTTTGTGAAATTGCGAAGCCGATAAATTACGAACGCAAGAACGAAAAGGGGTTGAGTTATTCACCCAAAGAAAATAAAGACTAAAATACTCTGATTTTCAGCCACACCATTTCTGGCGCGTTTTATCGCCTCTTTACAACCGCATCCGGGAAAGATAACATCTAATTTGAAGCGAAATGGTTAAAGCAACTTTTATATATTAGAAAAATGGTGATCATCTTTTTTTCTAACGCAGGTGAGATAAATAAAAGATATTTAAACTTTTTGTCAATGAAAAATTTAGATTTGTAATTGATTACATTAGTAATAATAATTTGGTGTAATAATAATGTTCTTTTTAAATTAATTTACTTGCGGAAATTTAAAATTGGTTCTAATCGGGTCCTATCTATTTTGCCTTTTTATTAACTAGGCCCTACGTTGGCAATGTAGCTAGGTCCTAATTAGGCTGCCTAGTTAAGACGAAAACTTGAGTATTTTGTGGCTTATGACCTACGGATAAAAAATCCAAAAGAGACGAAAGTTTTTGAGATAATCCTGGTCAAAAACAATTTTTGGATATATTTCTGACCACGATTATCACTATATAAAACTAAATTTTCCGACCTTGATTCTTCAGGGACTTTTTGTCGGCATAAAGTGACTTTTAGCCGCAATTTCAAAATATTTTCGTTTGAAGTTGTAAAAAATATTTTCTCAAACATTAAATTTTGACTTAGAATATAGTTTGCAAATAATTTATTTTATGCCGAAACAATGTGACACAAGAAAAAAAATGACAATATTATTATTTTCCTAATGAATCAAAATGAAAATCAAAATTTTGAAATATTATTCAACTTATAAGACCTGGCAGTCTTGCTGTCAGAGGTAAGCATTAACGTAAATTTCCATCTACTCTATTCAAACTCAGAGAACTTACTTCCCAGTTTAAGTTCCGCCAGCGGAGCTCTCGAGTCTGGGGAGAGACGCTTCTCTCGCATTATTAATGTTACGAGACACGTGAACGCGATAGAGGAATGGTGGAATAGAGGAATGGAGCAACGCTGGAAGAGATGGTTAACGCCGGCTTGAGGTTGAAAAGGGAAAAGGGGTTTGAGAATGGGGGGGTGGGGGAAGAGGGAGAAAGGCACCCGAACCACACGGCTCAGATAGTCCTTTAGTCCCACTAATTGTCTTAGGGACGTTTCTCTGGAGATGGTCTTAAAATGGGAAGTACGTGTTCGCAAGCTCATTCGAGCGAATGAGATTATATGTAAGAGAATGGTTCCCGAACAAGTTTCCCTGCATTTCATATCCAAATGTTACTCTTTCCCACTCTCAATGAATTATTTTCTCTTTTTTTTACATTCAAGCGCTCCTTTTAGAAGCCAATAAAAGAGGAAATTTTTCTTCTTTATAATAACTTAAAAATTCTTTTCCTTCTTTTCACTTTAATATTGTTGAATTATATTGTTGAATTCATTTTAATTTATCAGATTTATCTATATGACATGATGTGAGTGGATGTGACATTTTCTCTGATGTTTTGAGCGTTAAAAGTGAAATCAAGTTTTGGTAAAGTTAATAATGGGCTGAAACATTTCAAAATCAATATCATTGTTTTGCTCATGACATTACGTCCTATTTTATCGTTTGACGTGATGTGTGAACCAAATGGTGGGTGACGGAAACTCCGCGTCGCTATTTCTCTACATCAATTGTTTCCCCTCGCACCTGTATATATATACTCATAAAAGAATGGACACATGACGTTAACATTTCAATGGCAGAGGGAAGAATCGAAATTTTTTCCCAAAAAAAGAAAGTTATAAATAAAAAAAAAATTTCCCTTTTTAAGAAAAAGAAAATGTAAGGAAAATTAAATTTTTTACATTTTACCTTTTTTTTAAATTACATTGTAATGAAAATTCTTAATATTTGGAAACACATTTCTGAAGATTTCATATTAAGACTTATTATAGACCATTATAGCAAAATTTTTTAAATAGAACGTTTTGATGCTATTAATAATTTCAATTTGAGATCCTCATAAAAAATTGAAATTAAAAAATTTTTTTTTAGGGAAAAAATCACTTTTTTATGTACATATTAAATATGGATAATTTAAGTATGTAAATAAAATGAATAATCGCAATATTCTCACGCTCCCAGTTTGCATGTTATATACATATCAAATATAATTCTCAGAGGATCAACTTTTCACTGAAACTTGTATATCGAGTAAATTCCCTGACAGGAGGATAGATCGTCTGTCCCATAGTGGGATATGGCCTTTGAGAAATAATATGCGGGAATCAAAATTCTCTTTACTTTCTATTGCAATCCTTGGAATTAAGACTCACCTCCGTGAGACTTAAATCTCGATATACTTGTTTCGATCTAGAACCCAGCTGTTACAATCTTGTTTCGCTTTCTCCGAGAAATCAGAACGCACCCTCGGAAACCACTCTTCGAACCCCATTTCTCTCTCTCTCTCTCTCTCTCTCTTATTGCAGGGGTGGGAGTTGCTTGACCAGCGGTCAACGACGGGACAGGGGACTATTCGAGGAAATAATTGTCTTCTCTGTTTACTATATTACTTAGATCAAAAACTTGTCTTAGGGTAAAAAAATCCACTTAGAGAAAAATTGAAAAAATTTACAAAAGTAACAATAATATCTGTTTTTGCAATTTTATTTCTTAATGGAAATAAAATTTAAAAAATAGATATTAAGTTATTTTTATATACTTCGAGTCTCAAGGGGGTTTTATTTCTAGTGTTTTGCAATGTCTAACAAGTTTTGACTCTGATTTGACTCTTGGGTGAATTATAAGTGACTCAAGAGTAACTCATGAGTAACTCATAAATGACTCTTGGCAAATTATTTGGCTCACTAGTGCAGGAGTCTCTTGGAAGTCACTCAAGAGTCATCATGAGTTAATTTATAATCACTCAAGAGTCAAAATGAATCACTTTGGTGGAGTCAATATCAATTAACTATTCGTAACTCATGGTTGACTTATATGCAGGAGTCACTTATGAATCGCTCAAGAGTTATCAAAAATTAATTCGAAGTCATTCTTGAGTGACTCTTGGTGACTCACGGCTACTAGTTAGGAGTCACTTGGAAGTCACTTAAGAGTCATTATGAGTTAGTTAGTGAGTGATTACTCAAGAGTCGAAATGAATCATTTGGGAGTGAATATTTAGTAACTCTTCGTAACTCATGGCTGACATAGCAAGAGTCACTCAAGAGTCACTCAATCAAGAATCACTTGGAAGTAATTCTTGAGTGACTCATGAGTCACTTCAGTTTACTTGCCCAGGAATTTATTAGGAGTCACTCAAGAGTCAAAATGAGTCCCACTTGAAAGACTTTTGGTGACTCGTGGCTGATTTATCCCGAAATCACTTAGCAGTCATCAAGAGTCACTCAAGAGTCAAAGTGAGTCATTTAAGAGTCACTGCAAATTACTTTTCGAATCACTAAAATATAGAAGAAGTGATCGCTAATAGCGTAAAGAAAACATAAAATTAAAAATATTTTTCCACCTGTAATATAATACCTTTTATAAAATGCAAACAGAGAGTAAAATATTTTATGCGCTTAATACAAATTTCAATAGGATTTTTAAAAATTCCTGTTTTTTTCATTCTGTATCATGGAGCGGTATTTCCTGAAATGTTTTTGTCATGTCGCCGGAAACATATGCAAGACGTATTATCAGAAAATGTATCGGCGTTCAAAACGACTGATGGTTTTCAGAGGCAAGTTGTGAGGGTGTAAGGGAAGGGGGGATAAATTCTGAATAGAGAGAAAGAGAGAGAAAGAGAGAGAGACAGAAGGGTCGTTTTGTAAGGGCTTTTTCGCAGGACATGGAGAAGCAGAGCTTCCTTTCCCGGCTCTATGCTAATAAAACGGATCTTATATAGGAGAAGACGCCATTTTGAATAATGTCGACCAATCGGAGCAACGATGGCACGAGGCGTCTTGGGGGTGCGACGAGGGTGTAAGCACTACTCCTCGTTGCTTTCGTGCTCCAACACAAACTACCCTTATATTATGCCATGCGTTCCCAACCCTTCACGTTTCACCCTCTTTTCGTCTCGAACCTTCGGCCTACAGCATCCAACCGTTGCACCCGTCATCCCACACACCTCTACAAACCCCCCCCCCCTCTTCTCCCACCTCTCACGATCCACCAGTCGAAAACCACCCTCAGAAGAGATACGAGACGCGTTGCACGAATCACTAAAACCATTTTCCATTACTGAGATACCGAGTTCCGTTACGTTTCATTTCATTTTAGTTCCATTTCGTATATATATATATATACATACAATCGGTATTACCGATTCAGAGTAGAATGGATCAAACCCAGAATACCTCACTTCCACTTTTACAAAAAGGGAACTCATTGATGAAAATCACTGGATGCCAGTGACATTTCAAAAGTATATGTATATATATATGTATTCAATAGTCTATTACTGTTTCAAAACCGATAGGAAAGTCTAACTTTTCAACCCCCTTTTGTCTTCAGAAAAGGGATGCGGCCACTTCCGTATACTGAAAACAAAAAAAAAAACAAGCAAACGTGAGGGATGTTGATCAGACCTAGAAAGTTTGAAGCGATACAATTTTAATGGATTTTTCATTATTTAGAAGAAGATTCCATCTTGGTCTCGTTATTGACAACTCTATGGACATATCTAGGATTGTTTTTATCACCCACAGCATCTACAATTGCAGCAAACTTTCTCAATTTTGTCATTACTATTGTAATATTGTAATATTGCTGCAAGATTGGAATACTGAGTCAATTTTGCCAATAATGCTGAAAGATTAGACCCAGTGTGACTCATTTTGACTCTTTAGTGATTCCTAAGTGACTCCATTATGAGGGCTTCATGAGTCACTGAGAGTCACACTCAAGAGGAACTCAATATACTCCTAAATGAATCATTTTAACTCTTGAATGTTTTATGATAACTCCTAAGTGACTCCTGAACTAGTGAACCATGAGTTACCAAGAGTTACTTAAGAGTGACTCCTTGTGAGTCATTTTGACTCTTGAGTGCTTCATTATAACTCCTAAGTAACTGCTAAGTGACTCTTGCTAACTCCCTTGTGCAAGAGTCTATGGAGAGTCTATCTTTCTATCTTTTCCATGAGTCACTTAGGAGTTATCATAAAACACTCCAGAGTGACTTCTAAGTTATTTATCTGGACTCTTTAGTGATTCCTGATAATTCCTAAGTGACTCTTCCGCAAGTGAGCCATGATTTATTCACGCAAGGGTTAAAATGAGTCACTATATTTACTGCCTCTTGATAACTCATAACTCACTTGTGCAAAAATCACCGAAAAATCACTTGAAAGTCATAATGAATCATTTTCATTAAGAAGGTTTATTCTTTTCCTAGAGCATGAGTCTAAGAGTTTATTTATTAACTTATCTTTTAATATAAATGGTATAAATATAAAAAAGAAGATTTTTCTTTTATTAGATTATGAGTCTAAATGGATCACTTGCGCAGGAGTCACTTAGGAATCATTAGGAATCACTCTTGCTAACTAAATGAGTCACTTGTCATTTTGACTCTTGAATGATTCATTATTACTTCTAAGTGGCTGCTAAGTTACTTCTGCACAACTGAGCCATGAGTTACCAATAGTTAGTCAATAATGACTTCTAATTGATTCATTTTGACTCTTGAGTAATTCATGAAGACTCCTAAGTGACTCCTGCAATAGTGAGCCATGAGTTACCAAAATTTTCTCAAGGGTGACTCCTAAATGAGTCATTTTGACTCTTGAATGACTCATGAAGACTCCTTAGTGATTCCTGCACTAGTGTGCCATGAGTTACCAAAATTTACTCAAGAGTGACTGCTAAGTGAGTCATTTTGACTCATGAAGACTCCTAAGTGACTCCTGCACTACTGAGCCATGAGTTACCAAAATTTACTCAAGGGTGACTCCTAAGTGAGTCATTTTGAGTCTTGAATGACTCATGAAGACTCCTAAGTGACTCCTGCACTAGTGTGCCATGAGTTACCAAAGTTTACTCAAGAGTGACTCCTAAGTGAGTCATTTTGACTCTTGAATGATTCATGATTACTTCTAAGTGGCTGCTAAGTGACTTCTGTAAAACTGAGCCATGAGTTACCAAGAGTTACTCAATAATGACTTCTAATTGATTCATTTTGACTCTTGAGTAATTCATGAAGACTCCTAAGTGACTCCTGCACTAGTGAGTCATGAGTTACCAAAATTTACTCAAGAGTGACTCCTAAGTGAGTCATTTTGACTCAAGAAGACTCCTAAGTGACTTCTGCACAAGTGAGCCATGAGTTACGAAGAGTTACTCAAGAGTGACTTCCAAGTGACTCCATTTGACTTTCGAGTGATTTATAATGACTCCTAAGTGACTCCTGCACAAGTGAGCCATAAATCACCAAAAGATACCTAAGAGTTACTTCTAGATGACTCATGATGACTCCTAAGTATTTCCTAACTGATTTCAGCAATAATGAGCTATGAGGCATCATGATTCACTACGAATCACTAAAGTGAACATCCCATTGTATTAAATTATTAACCCAGTAGAATCAACAGAGCATGTAAAGTAAAATAATTTTACATATAATTTCTAAAAAATCAGTTACCTTGCAGTGTATCTATCCTATGCATTTTTTTTAAACTTAAGTGTATTTTATACACTGAAATAAGTATTTTATACACTTATATAAGTATTTTATACTATAAAATATGTCATCAAAATGCATATATATTTTGATCATGTATCACGTGCATCTTTGTCTTTGGGAAAACTCACTGGCGTTTCGTTTCACTACGTGAGGTAAGCTAACGCAAAATAGACAAGACGTGCGAAATATAATCCTTAGCCTCCAAGTTGTTGGATAAATTCTCAGCAATGCATTATGCCACCGCTGCTATGATGTGATTCGTGGAAAGAGGTTTTGATGGCGCAGTATATGTAAAGCGGGAGAATTGCTGTCGACATTAGAGCTCAGCGAACGACAGACATATATATATATATACGTAAAATATCAAGCAACGTCACTGGTGATGCGTGTTTCTCCACATAACTAAACCTGTTCCGCGCCAAGACTCCTTTTCCAAGTATATAGAAACCCAACCCTCTCTTAGAAAAGCAGGCAGGCTGTTCACGTCTTCGCTGATTATACGAGACGAGTCTCATGGGAGCGCGAGTAAAAGGAGGAAAGCGGGAGTGAGTTGGGGGTGTTATTGCGATGCCTTCGAGTTAGAGGACTCGAGCTCCCGTGGAAGCGTAGGTATTCGGTCTTGGTGCCTGGTTCTTGGGTTAGTTCTCTAGGGTGGGTTGGTCTCTCATGTTTCTCATTTTGCAGACTGCCTTAGAAACCCAAGACACACACACACACACACATACGGGGTGAGGAAAGGGGTTTCAAATGAGAGAAGGTGGTTCGCGAAAGCGAAGGGGCTGAAACATCGAGGGTGGAAGGCGGCTCTTCCCTGTTGGATCTCATACATACATTAACGTCGCTTGTCAGGCGAACCGAGCTCTGTAAGACTTAAGATACTGTGAGGAAGAGCGAATAGATGCTACGAGGGTATATATATACCCATATAGTAAAGGATGGATACCGTATATCCTGCACTCTCACCCAAACTGCCAACCCGCTTTCTAAAACCCACCCCCACCCCCCAATTTTGGATCTCAGGAGTCGAGCTTATTTCCCTCATGGAAAATGGCTGCTCGAGAATCTTACCCGGTGTATATATTCAGGAAAGTCGATAAGACGTCTTTACGTTCTACCGAGTGGAAGAAGGGATTCGAGGCGCTGCTTTTCCCCCAAAGGATGAGGCGCCGTCTTGCAGAACGCTTTCTGATGATTGCTATATATATACACGGCTTACACGGAACTGCGGTAATTAATATGAACCTAGATCGGAAGATCGGCATCAGATAGCGAAACCTTTGATCTGTGCCAGGGGAAAATACCTCTGCTCTTATATGCGACTTATGCTCTAAATAAATTTCACTAGTCTAGAATTAATATATATCAAAAATTTTTTGCAAGAAAAACAACAAGAAGGTAGTAAATTAGGTAGAAGGTAGTAGGAAGGTAGTAGGAAGGTAGTAAGTTTTCAAAAGCATCTTAAAATCCATTAGTCTTTAAGATACGGAAGATGGAAAAATAAAATATTTTGATAACTTACTACACTGCAAAAACAAGTGTCTCATTTTGAGACGTTTTGTCCACATATTTGAGTCACGTGTCTCAAATATGTGGACAAAACGTCTCAAAATGAGACACTTGTAAGACACTTGTTTTTGCAGTGTACCAATGTATCTTATAATAACCCGTGCAGAAATTGACCAACTTTTCCCTATTTAAAATAGGGCCCTTACAAGGGCCTTGCAAGAAACTAGGAAAACTAGTTAGACCCTTGCTAAAGCCCTATTTCAAGTAGGGCCAAGTGGGGCAATTTCTGCACGGGAAGATACTTCTTTTTGCAGTAAGTAATGGAAAATTAACATTAAAATCGAACAAGTATTTTTACGATTCTAAAATAAATACGATTGATTAATTTCGATTTAATAATTCATCAACATTGCAGTCACTATTTACATTTAGAATTTTTTTTCCCCTTTCTATTGCCCTGTATGTTTCACAACTCGAAACCTGTTTAAATACGTTCCTCCCCAACTTTAGGCAAATGTCATTAAATATTGAAAATCTTTGGTCTCTCCATGCGAACCACTCATGGAAGTAATTATGAAAGATTCACACAAGTTTAAACACTAAAAAAAAAAAAAATTCTTCCCGTTTTAAAACTTAAAAGAGACGTTGAACTTTTTTCTACAAATCATATCATTGTAAATACATTGTATTACATCATTGTAAATACAAGAAATTAAAAATTGGACTAAATTTACTATTTTTATAGGCAATTTTTTGATGCAGTTAGTTCGAATTGTTTTAAAGTTTTTGTTTAAAATTTGAAAGAAACTGAAAGTGATAAGAAGCCGTCCAAACGGAACTGGTATTATATATATATACAGTTATTAAGTAGCTGTGGTCATTTCGCGGGAAATAATCGATTAGGAAGTTGCCCCGTTCATTTGCAAATCAAATGGTCTTCTGGTGAAACTTCGTTCTCCAGTCAGTATTAAACTCTATATTTATATATACATGTATGAATTAAAATATTTTTGTTATTTCAACTTTCTGGAACTTGTAAGTTCTTTACAAAGAAATTATATATATATGCACACTTTTTAATGCGTTGGAAATATATAAAAGATTCGAAGAATTATTAACTCTAGGGACTTACATACTGAATTCTAAAAGGTTTATTTTAAATCGTGAGTGACTCATAGTGACTCTTAAGTAACTCTTGATAACTACGACTCACTAGTGCAAGAGTCCCTTTGAAGCCACTTACGAGTCATCATAAATCACTCATGAGTCAAAATGAGTCAATATGTTGAGTGACTCTTGGTGACTCATAACTCACTTGTGCAGGAGTTACTTAAGAGCCAGTTGAAAGTCATTTCAGTGAATCATTCAAGTGTCAGAATGAGTCACTTGAGAGTCACTATATTCGGTGACTCTTGATAACTCATAACTTATGCAACAGTCACTTAATAGCCACTTAAGAGTCATAATGAATTATTCAAGAGTCAAAATTAGTAACTTTGGAGTCACTGTAATGAGAATTATTCATTATGACTTTCAAGTGAGTCTTAAGTGACTCATGCACAAGTAAGTTATGAGTTATTAAGATTCAATACATATAGTGACTTATTTGAACTCTTGAGTGAATAACTCATGGCTTACTTGCGCAGAAGTCACTTAAGAACTATCAGGAGTCACTAAAGAGTCAAAATGAGTCAAAATGAGTCACTTAGGAGTCATTATTGGGTAACTCTTGGTAACCCATGGCTCACTAGTGCAGGAGTCGCTTAGGAGCCACTTGAAATACATTATGAATCATTCAAGAGTCAAATTGAGTCACTTAGGATCCACTCTTGAGTAATACTTGGTAACTCATGGCTCACTAGGGCAGAAGTCACTTTGCAGCCACTTAGAAGTCATTATGAATCATTCAAGGGTCAAAATGAGTCACTTTCAAGGCTCTCTTGAGTAATTCTTGGTAACTCATGGTTCACTAGTACAAAAGTCAGATAGGAGCGACTTATAAATCATCATGAATCACTCAAGAGTCCAATTGAGTTACTTAGAAGTTACTCTTGAGTAACTCTTGATGACTCATGGTTCACTAGTGCAAAATTCAATTGTGATTACTCTTGAGTGATTACTCAAGAGTCAAAATGAATCATTTGGGAGTCAATATTTAGTAACTCTTTGTAACTCATGGCTGACTTATACAGGAGTCAGTCAAGAGTTATTAAGAATCACTTGGAAGTAATTCTTGAGTGACTCTTGCTGACTCATGGCTAATTTATGCAAGAATACTTCAAAGTATTCGAAGTGACTTTTAGGAGTCACTTGGGAGTCATTGCAAATTACTTTTCGATTCACTATAAAACATCCCAAGTGAAATGAGCCTAAAGAAATTTTCAAATACCTAATTCTTTTTGAAAAACGTTGTTTTCCTTTTCCGATGTGTTAACGAATTAACAATGAACTCAATCAATCAATAAAGTAAATAATAAATTAACAAACGAATAATGAAAATAAATTCTCATAATTTCAGTGCGACTATTTATTTTCAAGAGAGCTTTAATTTCAAAAGGGAGAAGTTCAACGACGGAAAAAGAAGAGTGGCGCGAAAAAAGAATTACCCTTAGACTGGCATCGAAATCTCCACATGATTCGCGTTCCAATGGGAGTCAGAAGGGGGTGGTGGGCGGAAACAATTCTCTCACACTCGGTTAAGTATAATTTTTTTTTTCTTTCTTCCGCCTTTTTGTTTTAACTTTTACTCTGTATGTATAGTTCTGCATTTGCTATATAAAAGGAAATGGAAATGCGAGAGAAATAGGATGAGAGTGGGAGGTTGAACTCGAGGGTGTGTTCCAGAATCGGGGTAAGATGGAGGAAAATCGTTACTCACTAGTTGCGGGGAAGTTTAGAGAGCTGGGAAGGGTCGCGCGAGGCATATATTCTAGAGAGAATGGAACCCACGAAAGCTCAGAGTGAGAGAGAGAGAGAGAGAGAGAGGGAGAGAAATGGAAAGACCTTAGGAGAGAGAAAACCTAAGCTTTCTCGTATGGGTGTGTATGCACACATACTATGAAGTTTGTGTGGGGGTGGGAAGAGTGGGTGCAAGACGGTCCCGGGGAAAATAGCTAAAATACGTCGATATGAGTCGACCTGAGACACCATACCTCGTCTCATTTTCTAGTCATCTTTGAATTAATATTCGTTGAAAAATTAGTCAAGTTCTATGAAACTAATTTACTAAAAAAAAAATTCTGTTATTTTCTACTTTCGAGTCCTCTAGACATCGCAATTTTATCCTAAAATTATTTGAATTCGCATTGACACTCGTTTCTGATCGAAATCTCTATTTTAGTGGATTCCTTTTTTTTCCTCTTGTATCCGCTTTTGTATCCGCTTTTGTATCCGCTTTTTCAGTAGGAAGAACTTTTGCACATAAATATTTTTTGTTGAGAACAATAAGATATTAATTTTCTCTTAATATATGAGGATTTTCTTCTTTTTTTTCTTATCTTTTGTTTTTTAATTATAAATTAATTCTATGTGCCGAAGGAGATTACTTGCGACATTAATATGCTTCTCGAGACTCGTATACCAAGATTGAAATTAGAGCCTAAAACAAGGACAATACGCCCCGTATTTTCGTAAAGGGGTTATATAACACAATTGCCGATATATCTATCTATCTCTCTCTCTCTCTCTCTCTCCATATATATACATATATAATTCCAGAGAAGAGTCTTCGCGCAGTTTCCGTGCTAACGACCCGCCGCCGCCATTTTCTCTTGAGTTAGAGCGTCTCGACTCCTTTGACAATTTCGATCTAAGACACGCGCTATAGTGGTTCAATTTAGATAATTAATGATATAGGAGAAACTGGGAACCGAAGGGGTATAGATGAGATGCGAGTGGAAAACAGTACTCTCTTAGTGTAGCTCCCTCACCATCACCCCTCTGCACCATTACTCTCAAAAGTTTCACAAGATACGACAGACGTCAAAGTTCTCAAGATGTCTTAACACAAAACGACTTTAATTATTTATCATTAAAATAACCGAAACTCGACGTTTTATTTATTCCTACAAAATTGTGATTTTAATCAAATTCAGTTAAAACACATATAAATATTTTATTGGCAAACAAATTATTAATTTTGTCAATTTTAATATCGCGCCGCACTATAATCATTTTTGACCCGATTAAAATTGGAGATTATGTATAGCACGTAAAAGCGGTTAATTTTCCCATCAGTTAAATATAATTTCATTTTCACGCCTTTTTGTGGAAGTTTTCAGACCACGTTTTCTACTTGAAAAGGGGTTTGAGAAATTATGAGGGAAAATTTATTCGTATTATCTTTAGAATGCAGTTTTGCATTACTCAACAGGACGTAACGTCAGTGATGAATGTTGAAAATTTCATTTTACACTTTCTTGAGTGGTGAATAATTATATATATATTGAAATAAATGAGTGAAGGCTCTATTTATCGAGAGAAGTTTATGTTTATTATTTACTATTTATAGTTATTATGAATCGGGTAATATAATTACGTAAATCGAGTCCAATCTTTGCAGAATTTTCTAAAAATCAATATAATATGATTTCAAGGAAGTAGAATAAGAAATAATTTTATACCAAAATACTATTTTAATGATTAATTGGTGACAACTATTGATTTTGTACCCACTATGTTTTAGTACATTTAGATATTCTAATCTGAATGTTCTTCTTTTTCTTCTTCTTAAATGGCTTGAATCTGAATGTAAGAAATGAATGGAACTGGCGTCTGTCCGATGGTCTCGCACTTGCCACACATGCGCAGCAAACTGCGCATGCCCTGTGTCGATAAAAAAAGCGCGCGCGTATTTAAAATAAAAACTTTAAAAATACATTTTAAAAAATTATTATTTAAAAATAATACTATTTCCATTGCTGTAATTAAAAATTAATATCACCAGTGATAGTGAACTGTGATAGTGAAAATAATAGTAAAAGGAATTTTAACTAATATGGAATTAAAATACTGATGAATATAATTATTCCTGCGGATTTTGTCTACAGGGAAATTGCGTTTTATTGTTTATATGACAATTTTGAGAGTAGAACTTGCAGCAAGAGAGACAGAATCATTGCTAAGTTCGCGGAAGTCCTTAACAACTTAATTGTACACTTGTCGTCTTTGAGAAATTAAGTTTCCAGTCGACAGCGACATGGCCCCGAGCGACAATGCACATTGTTGTCTCTTGTTCATAATACAATGGGCATAATGCATCGGTACTTTAGTCATTCACAAAAGATGAACTCTCAAATTGTGTTAAAATAACAAATAAAAATCTTTTGTTTAATCACTAAAATTAATATGCTAATCAATGAACAAACGAAACCCAACATATTAATAATTCATATATATATATAAAATCCTTTGTCTTATTTCCGCAACCATTGTTTTTCAATCCGGATGCGGAAGTTGTAATTTGCAAATATAATTTTTGAAGAAGAAATCTTGTCGAATTTTGATTCGCACGCCCGTTAGGGTCAGGTATATTCTTACAAGTTTTTTTTAATACAATGAAACAAGTAAAAATGTCAGTGAAAGAATCGAAGGGGTTCAGAGAGAGAGAAAACGAGTTAAAAGAGTACACATAATAATTGTTTGGCGATAGTCAATGGTCAGTGACTGGTCATTCTGCATAACACGTGATTCAATTTCTACATTGAAGCAGGTTGTGCCAAAACATCGTCGTAGAACCAGATCCTGTGGGAATTTGCGTGTGTCCTACATTCCGGACACTGGCGAAGGAAAGTGAATCTGTTGCCACCACCTCGGCAAACCCTCTTGTCGTTATTCTCACGTGACCGGTCAACTTGTGTCCGACAATCAAACCAACAGGTTCCGGAAAACGCGTTTCCCTTTCCTCGACTCTCGTCTCTCTGTGTGTGTATGTGTGTCAACCCAGGAGTATCAAATCTACTTTTGGGTCAGTTCAAAATCAGTCCTTCGACTCTATCAAGATTCAAACAATTTCAAATGTTACGATTAAATGTTATAATTAAAATACCAATTTGTAATTATTTACTCTCGTGGAATTATTTTCATATATTTGATAAATTAAATTCCCAGTGATTGTTAGTCGTGAAGTGAGTGAAATAATATTTACTATCAAGGAAAAGAAATTTATTTGAAATAACCGATTAATTTATTATCAAATAAATATTTACTTGCTCCCAAATAATTTTCATTCAAATCAAATAAGCTAATTGAATCAAATAAACGAATTGAATCAAATAAACAAATTGAATCAAACAAACAAATTGAATCAAATAAGCTTATTGAATCAAATAAACAAATTGAATCAAATAAGCTTATTGAATCAAATAAACAAATTGAATCAAATAAACAAATTGAATCAAACAAACAAATTGAATCAAATAAACAAATTAAATCAAATAAACAAATTGAATCAAATAAACAAATTGAATCAAATAAACAAATTGAATCAAACAAACAAATTGAATCAAATAAACAAATTAAATCAAATAAACAAATTGAATCAAATAAACAAATTGAATCAAACAAACAAATTGAATCAAATAAACAAATTGAATCAAATAAACAAAATGAATCAAATAAAAAATAATAATAAATAATTAAATCAGTCATTTAATTGACTCAAGTAATATTTTTTTCACCCAGAAAAATAAATATTCATTTGATAATAGTCAAGTAACTCATATTATTTTATATAAAAAAAATTTTTTTCAGTGTAATATAACGATAAATAATTAGAAAAAAGTGCGAGTAAATTGAGTCATTTCTAATGATATATTATATTCTTTTTCGTTGAATCGTGAAAAGGAGATATTTATGTAAAACCTCAATTTTGCGTTTTCCAGATTTTAATTGTTTTGAGCTCGCCTCTCGCGGTCGAGTGAACTAAAGCGCTACAATTGTGTGTGCGGTTACGTTTTATAAATATATATGCGCCCTGCGTTTAAAAAGTGCTTAAGCCGGCCACACTCGCTGATAACGAGGGTTCGCGCCTGGAAGCGAAAATTTACCGTAAAAACCATGCTTTACCAGCCATTGAATTTTAGGGTGCGCGATCAAAAGTGAAATATATACAACCGGAAGTTTACCCATTCCATTATCACGTCACATATTAATACATCTAAAAGAAAAAATTTACACTCGATCTAAAAATTACGAAAAAAAAATATAAATTAATTAATTTTCCATCATCATTATTATTAGTTCGAGACAAGATAATGAATTTTGTCAAATGGTGATTTCAAAATGACGTTCAAATTGCGAGGGAAACACGTAGGATATTCAAATTGGAGAACAATTCATTTCGTGAACTGTGTGATCTCGCGGTTTCTCAGATATATGGAAATTTCCTTAGAGCAGTGCGTTGCACAACCCCTTGCAGATTGTGGGTGAGAAAGCAAGGGCGGGGGGAGAGAGGGGGGGGGGCTTGCTAGGCAATATAAATTCAAATCAGTCCCTGTTTTCTCACACAACAAACTTGGAGAAACTCTAGTGGCTCTGATCTCTAGTATAGTTACTCTCCCATCACCCATTTCCAAGTATGCATTCGGGAGAGGGTGTGAGGTGGGGGAGGTATATCCTCCTTTCCAGCCCACACACCCTTTTCCTGGAAATACCCAGCACCTCCCAAGAACTAAGTACCAAGAGACCTAGACCAATTACCAACCTTCTAATGAAGATATGCGACGGAACAAATATTCCTACTGTACTGCTTCGTACCATCTGATTATTTCCTGATGTGTTTAATAATTCTTTATTGCATTTTATTTGGGTGGAAAGAATTTTTTTTGTTTAGAAAGAAAAATTTCTAATGATGGTGAATATTATTTCCCAATAGTAAATTAATCCGGTGGGAGTATTTTTAGGTGGATGATGCAAACTAATAAATTTCTGCTATGGAGAATTGGAAAAAGTTTACGGATGTCATTATTTTGTTCTCTAAACTTCCTTGTGGTGAATTCGTTTCAGTTTTTTGTTTTTAGGAACAAGGGGTAGTTCAGGTGGAAGTATTTCTGGAGAATAGCATTATATTTCTCTTCTTTTTGTAATAAAAATTCTGCAGAGTTGCACAAAGTTTTAACGGATGACAATGTACATGAGCATTGCTTTTATTATCACCTTGCGTCTATAATATTAATTCGGTTTAGATTTTTGTTTCTAGGAGAACAATAATTACTTCAGGTGGAAATAATTCTGGAGCATAAAATTATATTTCTGTTCTTTTTCTAATAAATATTCTGCAGATCTGTACAAACTTTTAACGGATGACAATGTTCATGCATTGTTACTATTGTTACTATTGCTCCTTGTTCATTGTATCAATTAGGTTCAGTTTTTTCTTTTTGTATCAACAAAAATTAGTTCAGGTGGAAGTACTTCTACAGAATGAAACCAAATTTCTCTTCTTTTTCTAATAAAATTTCTGCATAATTGCAAAATGTTTTAACGGATGACAATGTTCAGGCATTGTTACTATTGTTACCATTGCTCCTTGTTCATCGTATCAATTAGGTTCAGATTTTTCTTTTTGTATCAACAAAAATTAGTTCAGGTGGAAGTACTTCTACAGAATGAAACCAAATTTCTCTTCTTCTTCTAATAAAATTTCTGCATAATTGCAAAATGTTTTAACGAATGACATTGTTATTGCTTGTCATCTCTCCTTATTCATACAATATTAATTTGGTTCAGAATTTATTTATTATCAGTAGGAACAAAAATTACTTCAGGGGAAGTGTATTTCTAAAGGATAATTATATACCACGTCTCTTCTTAATTTTCTCCAATAATAAATTGTGCAGAATTAAGCAAATGGTTTTAACGGATGACAATGTGCATAGGAACATTGTAATTAAGTTCTCAACTTGCTCATAGTATTAAACATAGGAAATTTCGGATTTTCCTTTTGTTTGTAGAAACAAATAGTAGAAATAAAAAATACTAAATTATGCATTCGCAAATGTCAAGAATATGATTTGAAAAAGGAAACCGATCTTATTGCTTCTAAAAAAACAATTGAGATAAGATGATTGGTTTGAAGAAAATCCTTGTCAAAACGATATGTTATCAAGACAATGGACACGTTATGCAGAGTGGAAAATTAATTGAACATAAAATACGTTCACTGGGGAATATTTTTCATTTTACAGGGTCTTTAATGCCTGTTACGATTTCCATAATCTTGCGAGGTACTTTGAACGCTTTCTAGGAGGAAAGGGAGTTTCAGAGGTTTAGGGGGAAGTTTTAGGAGGATGAGACGACGAAACGAGGGGTAGGCGAGCACACCCTTATAATATAATAATATACGCTAGAGAAGGTTCGCTTATATGGTATCTAGCGCTTCGTTGGTAGTCCAGAAGTTGTTGGAGATGAAAGTGGGAGATGGGGTTGGTGGGATGCAAAATGGCCGCCCACGTTAATGCCCTCTTAATATTTAGGGATCTTGTACGTCTAGCATCCCTGAAGCCGAACGCTATGCTACAGCCCATCCTAAAATCCACTTTACTGCCCCATTAGGGTAAAATATTCCCGCTACGAGGCTCCTAGTCTTAAGATGTCGATTTCATTGAAAAAATAAATTCCAATTTTCACTTTACCTAAGAGCACATCGTCGGTCAATTTCACATCCTATACTTTATAAAATTGAAGATAAAACCGATGATGGAAATTTAAAATACTGTAAAAACACTCTTAACTGAAATTAATTATTACATGTGAAAATATTTTATTTCCAAACAATTAATTCTTGATGAACAGATGTGTAATTATTTGCACATTGTATAAAAACTCCTCGCTTTATAATTTTCGGCATAATTTCTCAAAATAGCATCTCATCTTGTTGATGCATTTACGATCAGTTGAGGTAAATATATCAATCTTGTTACAAAAATTAAAACATTAACGCATATTTGAATTTAATTTTGATTACATTTTATTTCATCGAAAAAAAAACCACTACTAATAAATATATTCATTTATTAGGAACTAAAAACCAAAATATGTTGAAGTCATCATTTATTTTAATGCTGATCACAGCGATCATTGTTTTTGGGTCACGTTCAAGTGTGGCAAAATCATGTCTTTCAAATGGACACACATGTAAAGTTGATGGCAGTTTGGGCGACTGTTGTTCTGGCTTTTGTTATCAACAAAGAAGTTGGAAAATTGGATACTGCAAAGATCGTTTAGAATTAATTTTATGATCGTTTCATTCTTTGAAATAACAATTTCAACATCGTCCTATTGTTAAAGTCACATTAATAAATAACTTTTAAATTTTTAATACATGGAAAAAAATATAAAGTAACTTTTATACTTACTTACAAAGTAAAGTCGGAACTGTCTGAAATTTCTGTCAATTTTTAGTATTTTTACTATATCTCCGGAGTAAGTTTGACTAAAATTCACTTTGGATGTAGTAAAATTTACTACATGGAGTAAATTTGACTAAAATTCACTTTGGATGTAGTAAAATTTACTACATGGAGTAAATTTGACTAAAATTCACTTTGGATGTAGTAAAATTAACTACATGGAGTAAATTTGACTAAAATTCACTTTGGATTTTAGTCAAATTTACTCCGGAAATAGTAAAAATTGACAGAAATTTCAAACCGTTCCATCAGTTTTACTTTGTAAATAGTAAAAGATACTTTATATTTTTTTCCGAGATAGAATTTCATTTTTTTATAAAAATTATATTTTTTTTTCATAAAATAACGAAATTTTCAAATTTTATTCTGTATTTACAAGTGTATGTCTTATCAATTTGTTGAGATGTACTTTCTTTATCTCCATTGATTAACGATTTGCATATATGTAACAATAAACTAAGAGGAAAAAAAAGAATATTGTTGATGCATTTTAAAATATGAATTGATCGCACCTAACATAAATATTAGGCCATATTTAAACGATATGTAAATAAAAAATAACGGAAAATATTGCATATTGACAATTTCACATATTTAAACAATTAAATAAACAAATACGAAATGTTTTTTGAACAATTTATATTCAAGGGGGAATTTTTTTTTCACAAAAAATTGAGACAATTTTTGTTATTGTTGTATATGTGCGATACAAGCGCGGTTTGTAATATAAAGTATGTATTTGAAATAATAAAACAATTAATATTTTAATGATGAAGTCAAATGTTTATATATTCAGAATTTTATTGATTTTGCAGGAGCGCTTAGAAAATGGTGAATTTAAAATTAATTGGATTATTGGTGATTATAAAAATCCTTATGTTGGTGAATTCATCAAGAGCGCAATGTATTGTGAATGGTGGTCTGTGCTTACCTGATGGAAGATACGGTTATTGTTGTGGAATTTGTTTTAAGGAACCATCATATCCATATGGATACTGTATAAACGGATGATAGTCGTGTTTATCACAATTTAAATCATGTATGTAAATTGTGTGAAATAAATGTTAGATCAGTAGAAAAGTATATATATAATTATTGAACTATTTGAAAGAAGGTGACAGCGGTGGGATTTTATTGTCGATATATTTTTCAGAGATCGCTAGCGCCAGGATTTCTGTTATTTAATAACAAAAGTACCTATATAAAAATTATAATATATGAGAAATTAACATTAGCATTAACATTAACATTTATTTTAATATGTAGAATTTCTGCGTGCAGTGAAAACAAATCTATTACTGTGGTAATAGTCGACAGTCCCTATATAAGCACCAAAGAGAGAAATATGCAGACCAGACGTGGATTCTGGCGGAATAGAATCCACTCACACTGGGGCATGGAGAACTATTCGTGGCATCTGAAAAGTCGAGATTCGAATAGTCTAATGGTACTGAACGGTACCTTCTTCGATGTTAGAAACCACGTAGGTATTAAGGGAGTTCTCCAAAGTCTGCTGACGATGTCGAGGTGTGGGTGGAATAAGAGGGTGGCTGAGAAAGAGAGAGAGAGAGAGAGAGAGAGAAGGAAAGCACAACCTAAGGGTGATGGAGGTTGGTTGGTGGGGTGAGTGTGAGAAGCGAGCACGAAGCCCCGCGAGTCGAGAGTGGAAGTAGAAGCAGAGAGTCTAAGGTAGATTATATTATTTCTCCGCCTCTGCGGAACCCGACGGTGCGGCCCGCCATTTTGTGAATGTTAAATCATTTATTGATCCAAGAAGGTGCCTCCTTCCACTTTTGGGTGAAAACCATCCGACGACCTCCAACGAACCTTTCCACCCTCCACCTACTTGCCTAGGGTATACCCGAGCGACGTCTGAAAGGGGGTTAAACATGGCTCGATCCTTATTCCGCGAGGCGAATTTATACACCGCACATGCACGTGTGTCTATGTATATTCATATACACAGGGAAACTTATACAGAGTTACTATACACATATATAACATTTACAGAAGGT
This sequence comes from Leptopilina clavipes, assembly GCA_001855655.1. Lineage (NCBI taxonomy): Eukaryota > Metazoa > Arthropoda > Insecta > Hymenoptera > Figitidae > Leptopilina > Leptopilina clavipes. The sequence goes on along the minus strand of JUFY01020122.1, from coordinate 2,356 downwards.
AGAATTTTGGACAGAACGAAGAACGAATTTATTGCCTCGCGGGGGTTACCCAACCGGGGACTCCTATCATTTTCACCCTCGAAAACCCTTCGAGTTACAAGGGTACAAGGAACTGGCTTCATAATATAGTCAAGTAGCTTCAAAGGAATAAGGTTTTCTTCAGCATGAAAGATACCAAGAATTTTTCCCCAGCTTTACCCTATAAATCGCATTTAAATTATATATTTTGAAATATAATTTGAAATCCCACCGCTGTCACCCTGAAGAACAAGAAAATGACCTATTTATAAGAAATGGAATGTTTCCCAACAAATTTTTAGGGAGATATTTCCTCTCTATTATTCCCTGATTAATCCGACAGAAGAGGAAAATATTTTATCGAAGATACCAAGAATTTTTATGATTTGAAATGTTAGGGAAAGAGCTGTAAAATTCTTGCTATCTTTGACAATATATTTTTCTCTTCTGTCGGATTAATCAGGGAATAACAGAGAGGAAATATCTCCCTAGAAATTTGTTGGGGAAAATTCCTTTTCTTATAAATAAACAATTTGTTGTTCTTTGGTGACAGCGGTGGGATTTATATCTAAAAAATATTATATAGATTTTCCAATCAACCTCAAAAAAGATTACAGGCGGAAATTACATTAAATTAGGATTACATTAAGATTACATTTGCGGAAATTCTGCAGGAAATTCCGCAAAGAATTATGGAATATTCAAAAAGCAGAAATACCCAACTTCTACAGAATCAGTTTTGGAGGAAATTTCGAAAATATTACCAATGATTTTCATTGCAACAGGAAAGAAAATAATTGACAAAACTGTTACAACTTGATTGTGGGTTCGAATAGAGATAAAAGAAAGATGTAGTTTCGCAAAGAAAATTATGATATTTGAAAAGTTGCGGAAAAAGAATAAGTGAAAGGGTTAAAAGTAGGACGCGCACGCTCGTTACTGATGGAAAAAAGTATTTTTCCGCGCAGAATCGTAAAAATTCCTTGGTAGACAACTGCGAGGGTGTAGAGGTAAAGGGGAAAGAATGGAACAGGGTTGAAAAATAAGGGCGAGGTCAGTACTCCGCGAGAGGTGCGTAAAAATTCACGCGCTAATTCCGCGAACCGTCTCAATTTCCCGCACATATACATTTATCTACATAATTGTATTAAAAATTTTTCGTTTGCTCACTTATCGAAATCTATTTAAACATTTAAAATAATGTTCCAAATACGCATAATAATCTTCAGTCAATTATTTTTCTTCAAAATTTTTCGAATTTTTCAATTTATTTTATTTTTAGCTATTTTATTTAACTATTTATTTTGTTGATTTCACTTACTGATTATTAGTTGTCACGTAAATTTTTTTCTCAATTATTTTGCATTCTCATGCAATGAGAATTTACAATTTGTAAAATTTATTATTCCAATTAGAAAGTTGAATTACTTTTTTGTTAATTATTTATTCCTTATTATTTCAATTTCAAATTCATCTATATAATCTGAAATGTGTTTTTCTGGTATGGATCTTTTATGAAACATAAAATGATACATAAAATTGGATTAAATAATTCAAGGAAAAATGATAAAAGGTGAGAAAAGATTTTGAGTGGAAAAAAATTTATTTGATTCAAATACATAAATTATTATCTCATTTGCAGTTTATTTAATATAAATGAAAATTATTTGCAGCAGGTAAATATTTATTTACACTGTAAACTTAAAAGTATTAAATTAATACCAAAAGTATTAAATTGATTCCAAATTTTTGAATCAATTTGATACTTTTGGAATCAATTTGATTCTTTCGGAATCAATTTGATTCTTTTGCAATCAATTTGATACTTTCAGTATCAATTTGATACTTTTAAGTTTACAGTATTGATAATAAATGCAAGTAATCCGTGTCATTTTAATCAATTACATTTTAAAAATTATTTTTTCTTTCAATTCAATTTTTTAATCAAAAATCTTTTTATTTGATTACAGATTAAAACCGCAAGAGCTAAAAATTCTTTTTAGAGAAAAAATACCATTTTTTACAATCTTTGAAATTTCATTCGTTGCCTTTTTTTATTAAAAAAATTTTTTTTTCACTGATTATATAAAGTAAAAAAAAGTAGGAAAACTGGGTAAAATATTTGAATTTACATAAAGTTTTTGTTTCTAATCGTGTGTATTAAATATATAGTATATATATACATATATATATGTATACATATATAATAATATAAGGGAAGAATTTTGAAAAGCGTTCATTAATTTGAGAACTATTTCCAGTGGAATTTGAGACTTTCAGTGGTCAGAGCAAGCGGGACACGAAATCTGGGCGGCTGTTGAAATTTCTGGGATGAACG